>CABEEJ010007745.1:0-11173 GCA_901482245.1 Timema douglasi | reverse complement strand
TAAAATGCTTTGCCGGTGTCTTTTAACCCAGTTGGGCGAAAATTTTTGGGGGGCCCCCCCCCCCCTCTACAGCTATTTCAGGTACCATCGGGAGTAGGGAGTCCATCTTTATCTTCAGATAGGAGGTTCCCAGGGAAACCAGACGCTCGAACAACCCCCCTTTCGCCATCTTCTTCCCCCCTTACACTGTTTGAAAACCAATTGTTCACTAAAATGAAACTCAGTCATTTATGGGTGATTAGCAAAATTGATTAAAGGTGTTAACGAATATAGGGAAAGTTATCAGGCTAGGGCCCATTTAGTGAAAGATGATAATGGTAACCGGATGGCAGATACGAGCGAGGTTTTGAGTAGATGGAACGACCACTCCAGGAATATTTGGTATGTTCATTGTTCTGGATTGGATGAGGGTATTGAGATCCATACTGATAGGCCTAAGCCACTAGTCCCAGATCAAAGTATTACTGAAGTCAACGAAGCTTTTAGGAATTTAGAGAACCATAAATCTCCAGGCATATGTTAGATTCAATTCCAGAAGAGTTAATGAAAGGAGGCTGTAAAAAGATAATAATAGAAATTCATAAAGTGTTATGTTCCATATGGAACCATGAGATATTAACCTACCACAATAATGGGAAGAAGGTATTATAGTAACCCATTTTCAGGATAAAACCGAGTGTAATGACTAAAGAAGTATCTCAATAATTACCAACATGCAATCAAATTTTATTTAACATAATTTTAATGAGATTGACACCATATGTGGAAGAAATAATTGGGGATCAACAGTTTTTATTTCAACAAAATATATCAACAAATCAGATTTAGGTCTGTACTAACTTATTCAACAAATATTGGATAAAAAAGCGGGAATACATGGAGGTTCATCAATTACATAAGGATTTTAAAAAGGTCTACAGTTCAGATATAAGAAATAAAGTATATATGAAATTTTAGTTTAGTTTGGGATAGCCAAAAAACTTGTCTTAGTTATATGAGGTAAGCCTATGTTTGACTGATACGTGTATCAGGGTATGAATTAAATGTCACTTCTCAGATATTTGTGAAATACATAATGGGTGGGTTGAAACAAGGAGATGAACTTTCCCGATTATGTTTAATCTTGCCTTGGAGTATGCTATTAGAGTAATGCAAGAATGTAGGGAAGGCTTGACATTAAACAGTACAATGCAGCTTTTAGGAAATGCAGATGATTTACAGCACCGTAGCTTTGTTGGGCAGCAGCAAGGAAGCCGTTGCAAGAAATGCAGAAATTGTATTAGAAGCTAGCAAGGAAATAGGTTAAGAAGTGAATGCTGAAAAGACTAAGAATATTATCACACAGCGAGCACAGATTGAGGATGATTTAGTTTAGAGATTACTGTGAACAACAGTTTGTTTGAGGGGGTTAATTAGTTTAAATATTTAGGAACACTTGTAATTAGTAATAAAGAGATTATATTGGAAAATAATGCAATTGGGAAATGCATGTTATTAGCCTATTCAGTCAGCATAAGTTGTTGACATTTCGCTTACTTTCAAGTAATGTAAAACTCAGAACATACAAAACAATAATTTTACCGGTTGTTCTCTATGAGTGTGAAACGTACTATCTTACCTCACATGACAAAAACAAATTTAGGGTGTTTTATAAAACAAGGTAGGGCCTACTTATGGAAATATTCAGCCCAAAAAGGGATGAGGTTAGTGGGGAAAGGATAAGGTTACACAGTGATGAGTTACATACCCTCCACTCATTACAAGACATTGTTAGTATAATCAAGACTTGTAGAGTATGATGGTCAGGACATGCAGCATAAATAGGAGATCCTAGAATCGTGTTCAAGGTACTGACTGGCAAACCCAATGGGAAGAGACCAGTGTGAAGACAAATATGCAGATGGGTGGATAACATTAGAATGAACCTGAAAAATATAGGGTGTAATGAGGTGGACTAGATAGACACAGAGTGCGCCAATGAGTTCCTAATGCCATAGAGTAAGTAAGACTGCAAGTACTTGCAAGAGAATTTTAAGTAATGAATTTACAAATTAGAGTGTCACAATAGGCTATGATGTTTTAAGAGTTTTTGAAACACAGAAAAACATATACCAAAGCATTTATCCACATACCATAAGCAAATAACTAAACTACTAAAGAGGCCTAGCCCTGATGATGTCACTAGCAACGTGATTGGTTAGCTAGAACACATGAATTCACTTTACATTCACTTAACATGAAAGTTTTTCTTCGGACAAGTCTAAGTTATGTGAACATTAAGTTAACTGATGGATTACATTTAAAAACTCTAGAAGTAACATAACGTAACGTGAAATTTAAGTGAACGGTAAGTTACTCGTAAATCTAATCCAGCATCAGTGCAATATCCGACGGTTATATTATTTGCTTGGTATGAATTAATGGACAGAAGTAAATCTTTAGAATGTGAAACAGTGTGGGACTTTGATGTTTTGCGATGATATAAAAGGCTTATTCACAAGTTCACCCAATGATTGAGTCACCTATATTATCATCTAGATTGAGTAGATAATAATACCGAATTTCTTGAATGTAAATCAATGCAATTTTGAGGAACAAAGGTATAATTAATTAATTATTATTATTATTATTATTATTATTAGCACCACGTCTTACTACCCGTTCGGGTTATACGCACTTATACTAATGTGTAATGGTAGGGTGATTGTGAAATGAAATGGAGGACCTACAGTTTAACGTCGAATCCGAACCACGGCGGATGCCTGGCATTCGCCACATTCACAAGATGAATTATCATTAAAATTAGATTTTAATTAGACAAGGTGCAAGGACTATAATATACTTATCCATCGATGAATGTCTTAAGATGGAAGATTTGATTTACACTTACCTGCTCTTCGTCATTGTTTTGGTGGCTCTATCATAATTCAACATGTCAAATGGATCAACCAAGTCATTTGAATCTTCATATTGTAAAGTGTTTATGTTATCAACCAAAGACATAAACAAAACAATGAGTAGTTGTTTCATATTGTTGAGTCAGTGATATTTACAATAAATTATAAGTTAGTTGCCGTACTTTCACTAACTAAACATCATGACTTTGCCAGCATAAATTCTATTGATTCAAACATTTTGTTATTGAGTTACGTGGAAAATGTTATCATTGATAATCACAGAGAGAAAGATATACAGAGACCATTGGTTTAACTTTAAAACATCCAGAAAGATAATTTTAGAACCACACTTAAGTAATAGTAGCCATTTTGGTTCATTTGTAGTTAACATAATATTTTTTAAATATTTTTATTCAGTAAGTTTGAAATGTTTTAAGATTATTTTTATGCGAAGAGTGTGTATTTAAAATATAAACAAACACTTAAATTATTTTTGAAAAATCTTTAAGTTTCAAATATTGCAAAATCAATATCGTATAAATAAATAATAAATTAATGATTCAATAAATAAAACATCTCCTGATTTTAGTTTGAAAAAGCTAGTCCCTCATTCGTTGTTCTTGAAAGAGTAGTTCTTATTGGAGAACGTGTACTGTTTAAACCCCTCAGTAACGATGCTTGTTTCTGATTAGTTAGAATCTGAATCTCAAGGTTGCGCATTCAAGTATATATTGAGGGGTTGATCTAAATAACGTTCTAGTGAGTTTTTGTTGGTGCTGGCTATATAACGGTGAATTATTATATAGTATTTTATAGCTATGGAATCCTTCTGTTCTTTGTTGTGTGCGATGGGTTTGCAACCCAAGTCGTTTAAGAAGGGACAGAAAAATCATAGCTTCGACATCTTTAGCCATTTACCATTGGAGATCACAATTATAATACTAAGGTAAGTTCATTTTGTTGTTCTACTTTAGAAATGGTCATCTAGATTTCAATATTAATTTGAAAATAGATAGTATTATAGACGACTTATGGAAGTAATGACTGTGTTAGGTAGTATTTAATTTCACTTTTTACTAAATTTGGCATGCGTTTATTATTAATAGTTTTTCTTTTAAGAATACAGCTATTCTTTCCTCATTGGTAATCCATATTGTTGTGGTGTATATTTTAATCTTTGTTCTTTGGTTTAGTTGATTGTGTTTAATTTATCTTAATGTGTACAAAATGTAGAAAGCTATACAGTAGAACAAATAATTAAAAATAATAACTTGAAAACAAAATTATAGACTACGGTACTAATTGAAATATTATGTCTGTGTGAAATTTAAAATATAACTTAGCACACAATAAATCATTTTGATAACAGCTTGCTATTAATATATTTATAAAATAGGTATATATGATATATTTAAATACTACAAATCAATACTTAGCTTTTCAAGTAAAAGATTCATAACACCAATACTATAGATATGTTAACATTGAACATGGTTGTTTATAGTCTTATTTTATCCCAAAAACCTCACACAAACCTCTTTATCTTTTCTACACGTAATGTACTACTCTTTAAATTCCTATTGTAATCATGTTTTTCATTTCACCATAACCCGTCATTTCTGACTTCTCATATAATCTCATAAACTTAAACTTCACAAAACCGTTCTTATTATTTATATTGGTAAAAATCAAATATTCCTCTTCGGTTTATGCATTAATTTGGTCCTACTAAGTAATACTAAAACTATTAAATCTCACTGGCTTTCTCTCACCTCTACTCCCCTCATTCTTCCAAGAAACGATACTTTAATTTTTGATTTTATTATTAATTAAAATATGTTTTTGTTGGTACATATATTCTTTAAACGGAATCTATATTATTTTGGCTTGACTAAAGTAAAAACTAGCTATGGGGCTTTCACTTAATATGTTATCTCGTTTATTCCGATTCGAGGTATCCACTCAGAAATAATATGTAGGATACCATTTCGCCGAAATGTATACACTGTAGATAGCTTTCTGTTTTTTATTAGGTCTAAGGTACTACTTTGCTTTTCCATTTTCAACAATAATGGTAATTTTATTTGCTATGACAAACCCTCATTAAGCTATTAGAAGTTTCCTACAAATGTTCTCTTTAATAATCTTGTACCATTCTGTAATATTTGACTGTCACCTTCAGTTCTTAACTAGCCACATAGGCCTATCATCTATATCAGTGGAGGCAGCTACAATTTAAACACTATTACTCTCCATCTTACACAAAACAAATAATCATAGCTACTATTAATATAATAGTTCCCTTTTTCACACTTGAATTGTTTAAGTATAATGGGACCTAAGTAGATTTTATTTATACATACGAACTTCATCTACATAATGTAGCCAAGCCTTTATTGGCCTACCCCATCGTTTTTATCCACACACTCTACCTTAATACATTTGCTTAGTCACTTGATCCACACTCATGCTCTCAACATGCCCAACCCAACGTAATACACTGCTTTCACATTGATAGATTGGATTCCCCCTCAAGCCGCACTCCTTCAACACACATTTATTACTGACTCTGTCCATATGAGTTTTTCAACATACATTTATTATATCTCATTCCAACTGCATTCAACTTGTTCTTGTGTTTTTCTTGACAAATACACGCTTCACATCCATAAAACAATATTGGCATTAACTCACTTTTATATACCGCTATCTCTACCTCTTTTGGTACTATTTCATTCTTTGCAATAGTCCACATTAATCCAAAGCTCTACTTTCTGATATGTATTCAATTGTCTGTCGATTTAACCATATTTTCTTCCGTTTTTACAGATTTTTTTTGCCATATACACAATCAGTCACTTATTCTAAAAGTTTTTCATTTACATTAAGATAATACTCATTTCCTGGTCCATCCCTTTCAAAAACTATCATATTTTTGAAGATATTTATACGAATATCTATTTTTCCTGTTGCCACATTCAAACAGTTGAATGCATTCTGTAAGTCACTTTTATTCTCAGCCATTAATAAAATAGCATCTTCATATTACAGCGCGCACGTTCACATTGTCCACTTGCACACCAACTGCGTCCTCACAAGCATCCCTCAAACACTTATCGATGAAAACGTTAAAAAAAACCATGGGGAAATAACACAACCTTGTCTAACACACTTCAATGACAAATCATTCCCGCAAAGCTCCATCTACCTCAACACACGCATTACTTCCATCGTACATCGCAATAATTGCATTTACTAATCATGCATCAGTACCATACTCTCCAAGAACATTCTATAATATACTCCTATTCGCCCGATCATATGATTTCTCCAAACCAGCAAATGCACAATAAACTTTCTTTCTTATTGTCATACATTTATCTTATTGCAATTCAAATAGCTGGCATGAAACCACATTAGATACCTTAAATCTTGTCCGCAGTTTTTTTTACGCATTCTTTCAATTATAACTCCCAACAACATTGGCTGAAATTTTCAACAAACTAATTGCCCTATAGTTATTATAGTCACCCTTAGCTTTGCCTTTGTACAAAGGAACAACGACAGAATTCTTCCAGTCATTAGGAATGTTTGAAATTCAAGCACAAACATTTAACAACCTGGCAAGTACTTTCGTGCCACCACATTGAAGGATATCACTTGTGATCCCCTCTACGCCCGCAGCTTTGCCATTCTTTCATTTTTTTCATTCGTTGCTTTGCTGTAGCACCAGTTAGCCTTATTCGTTTCATTATTGCTCGGCTCTGTCATTTAACTTCACCATTGGCTTGGGCCCACTTTGGTGTAACAAGTCCGAGCTCTGCGTTGTTTCCTTAACAACATTCCTCACTACTTTGAAATTATTTTACATTGGCCACCGTTGTCGATTCTGTTAATCTGTACAGGCAGAATATGGCCTTTAAATGATGTACAGTTTTTCCGATGTAATCTTCTTAATAATATCTGCTGTAGTAATCAATCACACCGAATAGATCTTCAATGAACCAAGACAGTTGACAGGAATATCATGCCATGGTCCCTTTGGTAGCTCTGTTTGGGGTTTTCCCTTTCTCGTGTTCCAATCAGCTGGCATCCATGACCATTTTTGGGTAACTTTTCCACTTAATTATGTCTGTTATTTTTCCACAGCTTTGTGCGCTTCATTTTACGGTAGCTGGGTGTCCTTAATGAGCTAAACTAAGTACACGATCGCTTAAGATCGGTGGTATTAGCATATTTGTACCCCTTAATATTACACTATTAAAACAAATTTCAGTATAGATTAATTCGTAGAATTCATACTATATGTTTCATTTATCTAAACATATGCAAATTGACAGTGCCCTAACATCAGAGTCCTTTATTGTTTCTTCTTATATTTCTTTAAGACTTATGGTTCACACTTGGTAGCAAAAGCTTGTATAAATTTAGCACCATATCCTACGAGGCCTAGACAGCTTCTAAGTTCGTCACTGGTTTTTGGCACTGCAATGATTCCATCTTGTTTTGATATTCTATTGCCTATAAAATCAACTTCTGGTTTGGCCCAACACACTTTTATTTATTAAATGAGATTCCTCCCTTTTCTTCTAATATTGCAAACAACCTGTTTAAGTGGGGATCATTCTCTTTCTTATCTTTTCCGTGTACTAGTAAGTCGTCAATATACACCTTATACTCCTTCACAGGATTAGAATATTTAGTACGCGGTTTTCTGGTGCACAACCTAGGGCTAAAATAGTATCTAGTGCCTTTATATTCTTAAAGGTGTAGTACAAGTAGTTATGCATATCGATGGTTCATCCAACTCAATTTGATGAAAACCCGCTTTCAAGTCCAGTTTTTAAAACAAGCCGATATTGTTATTGTAGGCATTAGGGGGGGGGTCCCTAGGCCACCCGGCTAGCAGCTCTAACGTATATATATATATATATATTCATTTATTAACTGCTAATATATATTATTAATCATAATAAAGTAAAAAAAAAAGGCCAAATCGAAGATTTTCACTCTCACACCTCTAATTGTAACCAAATTTGCACATAATTAATATAAACGTTACACAATTACTCTATTAACCTTTGCTTAATATTTTTGCTAAGCAACCCTTTCTTCTAATCCCTTGGTTTTGGAGCTGTTCAGAAAGTAATACCATAAAATTCTTGTTATAGACTGTTGGATCCTCGTTCGTTGCTGTCGGCTGCTCTTGTTAGCAGGAAATGGTTGCAGCTGTGCCGCTCGGACGCAGTATTAAGGTCTAAAGTTCGCCGCCAGTTGCGCAAAGAACGTCGAGAACGTGTGGACCCTATTGATAGCAGGGTGAGAGTGCTAAGAGATACCCAAAAGGTACACCGGCCATTTGCTGTTCGCAATGGACAATTCGAGGTGCGACGACTAGTAGATCAGAGTAAGTATCTGTTTTCACTCTATTAAGTAATTAGTCACGTAGTACTCAGATATGGTATTAAACTACATTATGATTAATGTTAGTAAGCTAAACTATTTACTATAGGACTTTTTATTTATATTTTTTACTTCCGCCTAAATAAATAAATATATACATATAAGTATATATATCAGTATCACAAATACTAACGTGTATATGAGGTGGCATATGAAATACCCTACTGTGTATGGTAGAAAGCTTATATTTACTGATTCCGTTATGATGGAGCTTATAATTAGAAACGATAGTGTTACCTTTTAAGATACACGGTGCACCCTTTCAATCTTTACAAAGATATGCACTAACTCTTAATAAATGCATGTCGATTGAATGATCCTCATGATAGTAAATCATATTTGATAGTGAATTTAGCGACTGTGTTATCAATAGTTTATTTATTACAAAATTACCTTACAATGTAATGAATATTAATATGTCAAGAGCTGCATCGGTTGTCACTCTCATATTAGACTGATGGGAAGATTGGGGTTCAAATTCTTCTTGGATGCACCAAGGGTTTTTATTTCCTGAATGGTTTCATTTCAACCACTCTAATGGGGGTAAACCTCATCTTCATTCCATTAACGTATTAAGGTACGCGTGTATTGTGAACGTGAGGCGGAGGGGAGGAAAAATGGTTATAATATTAAGGTTTCACAGCTTGTATCAGTTATCTTTGTGTTCGTTCCCGGAGCTACTAATGGCGTGGTGTCTTTGCAGGTCACCCCTTACAGTCGTCTCAGTTCTGGTCCAAGAGTGCCCCTGAGATCCGTCAGCCAGTGGCCGGGGCATTCCGGGCCTGCAAGAAGCCGTTGACCACACGTTCCAAACCAACAAGATCAGTCTCCGATCCTCAGCTGAGTTCCACTACTAGATGCCTGAGGTTCTGAAATGTGACACACATTGCCAACCTTTGAAACAGGTCAGTTATTGAACAAACTTAGAAATGTGTGGTTGTCTAAAAATAATAGTAAAATATGTTTGCTAAATAATATAGATTATGTTAGTAATTAATCGATAGTATAGTTTGAAGGACATAATCTAGTTAAATATACGAGGCTAAATATTAATTTATTGTTTTTTTTATATTAAGATTTTAAATAATATTCAATAACATTATATTAATATCTGTATATAATAATATATGAATTTCATCAGTAAACAATATAATAGGATCAAGAAGAGAATTATTATAGAAAATACAAACTTAATTTCTTGATATCAACATTGAACACATTTTACTGTATGATTAGTGCTAGCTAATGTGTATTTACTACATCTCTAAAGAGCTACACACGCAGATCACATGACTTGGAATACATACATATTTAAATCTATCAAATTTTGGTAAATTTTTGAACTGGAGAAATATTCCTGCCGTATTTTTACTCTACGATATATACTAGCCTCGTGCTGTTATCAATAGCGTTGATTAGCTATGCAACAAAATTTTGGTCGGACACCCATAGCGTATTAATTTCAATATCTGAAGGGTTTATGTTTCTTAACCTTCATGTGATGAGAAATATAGAGCCACGATTGTCTTGGAGCTCACTACTAGTGATAAAGCCTGTGCTCCTTGCTTGAGTTAAGAGTATGAACAAACACAAATAGAATATATATATTTTATGACAAAGTTATTTGCATTCTTTTTAAAAGGTAGTGATTTAAAGTAACGCATGTCTTACCTTATTTTACAGGTTGGCTCTGTACAATGACAAGTGGCGCTATGACTCACTATGAATCACCACGTGACCAGGAACAAGACTGTTGGAGAGGTGTTGAACTGTGAAGGTTTTCGTGTGATATGAGTATTGGAGGGATTCGTTCAAGTGTTTGTAATGTGGTTGTAATGAGTTTGTAAAATGATAACATTTTAGGTTTAATAAACAAACTCAATGGATTAATTAGTTTTGTATTATTTCTTTGGATATACCTATTTAATTATTTATTTCGATAAGAATAAATACTATACAAACAATTTATAACTTAAAAATGGTACTCGATGTTTCTACTTTCACATTTTTTTATAACAAAATGCTATCCACGCTAATAAATTTAATGTGGCCAGGAGACAAGTGAAATTGTGAAAACAATGCAGAAGTTTTTCTGCTTGTAGTGATCTTTTTTAAAGTAATGTTTTCCGATAGTGATATTGCCCAGAAATTTCAAATGCATAAATATAAACTGGGATATGTCATCGTGTATGGACTAGGTCCTTTTATTCAAAAGAGAGCTTGCGAATATGGTTAAGCAATGCTAATTTTATTGTATTTCACTTGAAGAGAGCATAAATACAGTGGCTCAGAAAACCCAAATGGATTTTGTTGTTCGCTTCTGGAGTGAAAATGAAATTCATACAAGATATTTAACATCCCGCTTGTTAGGTCATGAAATAACTCGATATATATTAATGAACTTTATATCTGCACTAAAAGACAAGGGCATAGATCTTTAAAAATGCTTCAGGTTTCCACGGATGAACAAAATGTAGACTTCACATTTATAAGTGATCTCAAGTTACTTTGAAGGAAGATTCTGACCTATAATTTGTAACTTATTCTTTCCACGTTGTCCATGGTGCTTGCACATGCTAACGCTAGTTGGCATATTAATCAGTTTATACGCGCACTATATTATTTATAGATTTTCCAACAAGACGTGCAGACTATCAAAGAATAGTTTAGTTTATTTAGACATAGTTAAAATAAAATATTAGTACTACAATAAGTCAATGCAATTTTGATAAACAACAAAACAGTTCTTAGAATAATAACCTTAACAAAACAAGTATATTCAACTAAGTGAAAAGGGACAACCTGAACATTAT
>CABEEJ010007744.1:0-26273 GCA_901482245.1 Timema douglasi | reverse complement strand
GGGGGGGGGGGGGGGGGGGTTTCCAGGTCTTGCAATCATCTTGAGCTGGCAAGATGAAACGTAACATAAAACAATCCAGTGCGAAATGGAATTATCTACCAAGTATTTAATAAAGCCATGCTTGACAATTTATTGTTTGTGTGAGAACTAAAGCTATAACTATTATAATCTTTAATTCTAAGTTTAACAAATACAATATAGAAAAATACATTTAATATTAAAGTGTGTGTGTTTATATATCACGTTTGTGATTATGTGTATTATGTACAAATACAAAATAAATAATATATAATCACAAATCAAACGTATATAGCCTATCACTATTAATATGCACAATATTCCACTTCAACATGTAATGTTATCTGTCTCTCCATGGTGAAAATATATATTTTTTCCTCCATAACAACTATTTAATAATTAAATTAAATATTCTAAATAAAATTATAGTATCTAAAACGTTTCCAACAGAGCTCTAAAATAATTTCTGTTGACCTGAGGCTCACAACATAAAATAGAAATTGACATAGTTTTAAAGTACCAAAGAACCGCTTAGGTGACCACTACACTACACTCGCTGTAGGCTGTACTGCCGATGACGGAGGGATCAAGTTTAAAATCTTAGTAAGTTGTTATAAGGGTGGTATTTACTAAATGTGTCTCTAGTCTTCTTCCACGCACATGCAGGTACACTTCAAATAAGATCAAACTTCTTCATCCTAAACACCTTAGTGTAATTAGTACATAGGCGTATAACACAAACGAGTATTGTACTAAAAAGCGTAACTAAAAATAAAATAAAAAGTACACTATGTCTTTAACTTTCAAGTGGACCCCCTCACACCAGAAAAATTTCCTTTCTACTCCCTTGCGTAGATGTATTAATCTTTATTTACTTAGATAATAATGCTTCAAGGATTTCGCTGGTCCAGATAGACATCTCGGAAAGTATAGGGTCTCAAATAATATATTTTATTTCTATATTTAATAATTTTAAATATTTATAATCTAATAACTAGTATATAACCACATCTTTGAGAACGATGATTAAACGTATTTCTAGTTTGGATTGTTTTTTTGTGGATGTGAATGCCTAGGTTTGAATCCCGGCCGAATATACTAAGGGTAGATATCCTAAATGGTTTAACAAACTCACCCCACACAAATATGGGTATATTTTCTATCGATTTTATCTTACTCATACCTTACACACCAGCATGATTAAAATGTATGTAGTGAGAGTGGATTGTAAAAGTTGCAGAAAACAATGTGTATAATAATATGAAGTAAACATGCTTCCATCTGATATAACCCAAAAGGCCAAAAGTATCTCTTAGAAGAATTTTCTCAACATTAGTTATGGTCATTTTCTTCTAAACTCCTCCTATAAACCTTGTTTTTTTTCCTTTCTAAACACCCTTGTTGTTTCAGAGGGGAGAGGGATAATGAGAAAAAAAAGTTAATCGCTTTCATTTTTTTCTTTGTGGAGTAAGGGGAATAAAGTTATGTAGAACCATTCTTTCTCTTGCATGTTCAAATACAGGGCATTTCAAATTTCAAATATAAAAATTGTGGCCCCCTAAAAATGGAGTTATAAAGAGCTAACTTAATGTGTACGGTAATGTAAGTTCAAAGTACATTTTCTAAAATTCCAGAAGGGCCCGGCTCCACAGCTATGTAGGATTGTTATAGGCAGCTAGTACGACAATCCCCACTACTTGTGTTTTTACCGTAATTTCAAATATATATTAATATTAGCGATCTTAGAGGGCTAGTTTGGAGACAAATGTAAATTTAGAGTTATGTTTCTCAATTTGTTTATTTTCTTCAGGCGTCGGGAAGAAGCACATTCTCGTGCAGCAGATTAATATATTGTATTATTATTTGTATGATCATTTATATCAATCTTGAATACTAAACGCATTTATTAATTATTTAATATAATATAATATAATTTAATATAATGACTGGCCGCACCATCTAGCCTGCAAAATATTTAAACATTAGTAATGTAAAATTAATGTAAAATCAAAGGTTAGGAATAGTCCTATATGTTATTCACAAATGACGTAGCAGCCATCGTGTCGGGAAATGAACATACATATATGTTATTCAAGGACATACTCTACCTACATACCAAGTTTCATTCGAATCCGTTCAGCAGTTTTGGCGTGATTGAGCAACAAACATCCATACTAATGAAGAAAAAATTCTATTGAACTTTTATCATAAAAATAGCAAATGACTTTAATCAAAACTAAAACTTACTCACCCTCTAACCTGCAAAATATTTCTACAGAACGATAAGTTGAAATAATTTTTGTTGTTTTCGCGTGTAAATACGAAGTCACATTTATGAAAAAGGTTAAATAGTATTTTTTGTGCGTTCGCCCGCAATAATTGATACAATCTTTTAATTTTTAACTAAACTGTTTTGGTCATAAATCAAACTTTTTTTTTTTCAAATATCTATGCGTTTTTCTCAAATCTAGCTGTAAATAATTTTGCCGTAATTTAATTATCACTTTTAAATATTTCGTAATAAAAGAAATATATATTATTTAAGTTATCGATTATAAATTTAATTTTTTTTTTACCTTTATAATTAGTAAGATAAATAAATTAAATATATCTTTATTCAAACTACATAGCTAAAATCACATCATGTTTATTATTTATTAGTATGAAACTACGTCACACTAATTACTATTTTATTTAGCTACAAAATATTAAATCACAAATTCTTAGATAACATCATTTTAATCGCATTATAATCATATATTTATTATTATTTAAAATCAAAGGTCGGGAATAGTCCTATATGTTATTCCAGGACATACTCTACCAACGTACAAAGTTTCATTCGAATCCGTTCAACAGTTTTGGCTTGATTGAGTAACAAACATCCAAACACACAATATATCGCATTTATAATTATAATAATAATAATAATAATTCATTTTAAAATAGTATTATCTGGTTTTAATTGTTGATGTTGTCAGAATGCATACATTCTATTTTCCACCATACTAAACGTGCATGTGTTGTGGAAAAGTTCAGTCAGCTCTCTAATCATGGTTTTGCACTATCGATTACATTTTATTGAATTACTGTTTTGTTGTGGCGATTTCTATGAAGTATTTTAGAACTATACTTGCGCTCAAACACTATCTATGATTCTTTTTAGAACTATATTCACGTGTTAGTTTTTTATTTTTCTTATGTTGGTTAAAAACTATTAATTTATTGTGGATGTGGAGCTTTTCATTCCACTTCTGTAAATAGTTTTCATAATTATATTGGTCAAGGCATTTTTATTAGCTATAACGTTTTATACAGTTTGTCAGTTATTTGATTGTTTAACATCAACCATGAAATGTGAATATATTGAGGAAGATAAGGAGATGTTCGAACTATTGCCTTTAGGCATTGCAGTATCGACATTAGTAGCTTTAAGTTTCGCTTTCATCAAGGAAGAAATAAAGGTATAATTATATTTATTTCCTGTGTGATCATTATGCATGTTTACGAGTTCTTATAGATATTTAATTTTGTTGGTTAAAGGTGTTATTTCAACATAAATACAACGAAAAAAGCATTGGTTTAGTACGCTTTATCCGTTCCATTATCGCTAAATTTTTTATTAAAATATTCTAAATATTAATATCAGCTGTAAGTTATCCCAAGTTAAAAACAAGTAGAACTGATTTTTTTAAAAGTTACTTTTATTTTAAATAAAAAATTGAATTTAATAGATAGAATATCTTTCGGACGTTCTAGACACAAGAATATCTTTCGGACGTTCTAGACACATTTCGACACATAAAACCCTGTTGACAGACTCCGCATTCGTGAGGTGTGTTGACCTCTGTAAGAGAAAAACTTCACACTAACAGTTTGCTCTGTCTACAGAGTCCTTATCCTTAATTACTTAGTATTTATCACTCCATAGAATTATTATTATTATTATTAGCAATGCGTCTTACTACCCATTCGGATTATATGCACTTACGCTAATGTGTAATGGTAGGGTGATTGTGAGATGCAATGGAGGACCTACAGTTTAACGTAGAATCCGAACCACGGTGGAGGCCTGGCATTCCCGCTCCATAGAAAATGACTCAACTTGAATGTTTCAAGGACTACCAATCACATCAATGTAAACATCCGTTCACATCAAAATAAAAGCGCCGATCGCATTTTTCATCACAATTAGTCACAATCTCATGTTTTAAATATATTAAATGTGACTACTTAAACTACATTTCAAATGTAGTCTCTCCTGGACGTTTTATCAAAATATGTTGTGTGGTTACTTTTGTTAATTATTGTTCAGATGGGATATCGTCTCCCTCACACATTAAGACTGTTTGTGAATAGCTCTAGCCAATTTATTTTTGGAGAGTTTAATTGTACGTTGTTTCCAACTTTATTATTGTTTGGCACGGTCACGTGAAAACGGATATGATCTGTATAGACCACCCATATGACACTACTTAAAACCCTTTGTAAAAGTTTATCAGACTTTGAAGCTTTTTAGTTGCATGCCTTGCCGCTATATGAGAAAGCGCTGTGATCGTTTCGGATAGCTGTGATACAAGCTGTTCAGATTTATAAGATTTTATTTTTGCACAATGGCTTTACATGTTGAAAATAAAAATTTAAGTTTCCAGATTGCTTTAAAACTGACGTCAATGCTTATACGTCCTCAAATTTCAAAAGACGTGAATTGTGAGATAAAAATATAAGAAGGATTTCTAGTCAAGAGAACTCAAGAAAAAAAAATCTAATGAAAGATTTTGTGAAAAACATTTTTTGGCCAAAATATATTCTAGGAGAGTGGACTGTAACAGATAGTGATGAAAGAATTTTGCAAAAGGGAAGTGTGCAATTATTAATATTTTTTTTATAATTTAAGGTTAGTTTTTCTCTTAATTATTTCCACATTGGTTGATAAATGTTTGCAATAAAAAAAACTTCTACTAGATATTAGTTACCACCACTCCTATGTCGTTGTCTACTTGTGTATTCATTAAAACATTGCTCTTTCTACTGCCTTAACTTCAGACACTATTTATATACGGAAATAAAAAAAAAGTTTATTTTTTAATTGAGGATGGTGCTTTAAAATCGATACAAATAAAACACGGTTTTTTCTCAAAACAGCAAATCATTAAGAAATATCTATTACCATTTTGACTTGCAAGTAAACGGCAAATCAAAAGATACTATGATCATATTAGCCTATTTAATATAAATTGATTTTTTAATATTCAGACATCTCATTAGAATCAAAATACAGATGAAGAGCCTACACTACAAGTTGTTTATTTAAACGCTATTGTTCTAAGCTTTAATGTATTTGCACATAAAAGGTTAAAAAGGTTAAGTAAGAACGAGACGACGCTTTAAAACGTTACCCATACATATTTCACTTTTCTGTTGAATATTAAAAAAAATCGATAATTTATTGTTACAATACACTCACAAAGATATAGAGAATCGATAGAAACTAAAATTATATAATTTACATTCGAAAGTATTTGACATCACATTAAAAAATAACAATATTTTTTTTTAATGCCACTTGCCACAAAAGTATTAAATTATTCATAGAGGACTGAAACTGCTCACATGCTGACGTGTTAAACTCTCTTAATATGATTATTACAACTTGGTAGTAACAATCGATTTGTTGCAGCAGGTAATATTATTACAGTGATTTAGTTAAATAATATTTAGGGATGATACTATCAATAATTGTCTTACCACATAAGTCAAGTATAGTATTTTTAGAAATGTCTACTTGAAGGCGGTAAACAATCCTTGGACCATTTTAAAGACGTAAGTACCAAAGTACTATATTTAAATATAATTTTTTATTTACTTCTGATGAGTAGCATTTAGGGTAATTTGTATGAATACGAAAATTATAATCTTTCCTTCAATAAAGGAATGAGTCAGAATGCAAGAATTAGATAATCAAACGTAAAGAATGAATGAGAAGTGTGATTTTTGAGTGGATTTAAAAATATTTACATTAGAAAGTGAGAGTGGTGCTAATTATCTATTTTAGAGGGTATGTTCTTGTAGAAGGCTCAATACCGAGGTAAATCAATACCACTCACCTTTCTCTTTTACTCATTTCGTTATTGAATACAGTCCATAAAGTTTCAATATCGTTTTATTATTTAAATAATTTAATTTTAACTTACTCATTTTGTTCCTAGATACGGTCTGTAAAGTTGCAAATTAGTTTATTATTTAAAATAGATCTACTCATCAGAATTAAATAAAAAATTGCCTCAAATTTTATTAGCTAAATGGTGAGACTGATTGATGCCTCAGAACGCTTCTACATCAATACAGTTTTTGAATAATAATTATTTATAACCATGTTTATATAATCAAATTTTACCAAACAAATAATCAGCATATGATTTATAATACAGTATTTCAAATAAATTTAAATTATATTACATCAATGAGCAAATGATTAATTGTAATTTGTATGCTATCATTTGTTGTGAGTTAATATCTTTATTCACTAAGTTACCACATTCGGGATGAAATAATTACTGTCTAACAGTAAAAAGTAAACTTTCATGTTCAAACGTCTCTTCAAAGTTTGAACTGCACGCCCACTATTCCGCAACGACACCAGTACAATTTGTCCTCAATGTCTGATCACTGGAACTAAAGAGTAGCCAGACCCGTATATCTTATACTCTGGTGTAGAAGCAATTTCCATTTCCAAGTACCATTATGGACTTTTAAGTCCACAAGGACGCGGATCTTATGAACTCTTTAAATGGGTCTTTCCACTAAACCCCAAACGGAATTTACCGTTTTTACGAAGGCGTAAAAACCATATACAACGGCCACAATTAACTTTACTTCATGGAAAATTAACTTAAAGTTATTTGGCTTAATGCAGGTCCTAGGTGATCACAAGTTGAGATTATTTATTAACTTTTATGACCTTTAACCATCTTGAGTTCACCCAACCTTTAATTATTATGACATTTATCCAACCAACCCAGCTTAACCTAAACTTTCATTATTATGATTCTTGACCAACCAATCTTAAACTAACCTTTCATGTGTTAGTAAATTTAATTTATAATTATAGATGAAATAAACTATTCCTTATAAAAATTAAACGTGTTTGATGCACATAATATACATCATGGCCATTTTAGAGTACACTGCGAACGCTTATGAATGAAACGCAAAGATTTATGGGATGACGTCATAAAGTCAAGTGCGCAGGATCAAATGAAAATCAAACGTCATCGTCAAATATGATCTTTTCGAAAGTGGGCAATGTGTTGTTAAGATTTGCTTGGAGTTCATCTTTATTAAAAGTGTTAAAAATTTATAAATCCTGGTGTCATTCAATTTTACGTATTCTTGTGTGTGTAATAAAGTGAATATCATATCCAAACATTGTATCATAACAATGAAAAAGATCTTAAAATTTGACGGATAAAGCTTATTATATCGAACTTCAATAATAGTTGCAGTAAATATGCTTTAGAAATTGGTGGTTATATATGATACTTTCACTTTTAGTTTAGAATATACATAAATATTGATGTTTTAAGAAATATTTGTTTATACACTAGTGACATTTTGACCATATTGTTTATAACTGTCCTGAAAGCATCGCGATTGCATTTTGTTCAGGGTACCTTGCAAACGTGTATTGCACATTTATACATTTTGATGTGAAGAAATCTTTAACACTCGTTTACACATACTCATTCCCATTGTCACATCTCAAGCTATCAATTTTCCTGTCAAACTTAGCCTCCACCATAGACACAATTTATAAAGCATGTATCAACTTCATTTTTCAAAAATGTAAGATATTAATTACAAGAGATACAAAATAACATTTTATATCTGAGTTGAAGTAATCTTTCCACGTACAACAGCAGAAATATAGGGAGTGAATTAGTCTCTTTTCCTTACTATCGTCACTCAGGTACAAAATAAAGGTTTATCTAATTGTTTCTCCTTTAAAGCAAACCTCACGTGCAGAGTTAAAAGAAAATCTGCATCATTGTCCCATTTGCCTGCGACACAACTCTGGAGAGTTCACAACTACATTCCCTATGTGTACAGAGCACTTGAAGTTGATGAAGTAAATTATTATTATTATTATTATTATTATTATTATTATTATTATCACCGCGTCTTACTAACCCTTCGGGTTGTACGCACTTACGCTAATGTGTAATGGTAGGGTGATTGTGGGATGAAATGAAGGACCTACAGTTTAACGTGGAATCCGAACCACGGTGGAGGCCTGGCATTCCCCACATTCACAAGATGTCTTGTCAGAGGTGAAGGAAAGGTTTGGTAATCAGATAAATCTATGCTGTGACCGGGGATTGAACCCCGGCCGCCAGCATAGAAGTCTGACACCTTACCCCTAGATCGCCAGGTCACCGATGAAGTAAAGATTACCAATGAGTTCACCTTTCAGAATAATAGAGTTATTTGTCATAACCATTACATAAATATTCTTGAAAATAATAATAAACATAACCGCCAATATTAGTATTATCTAAAGCTTTTCAATAAGGGCACTTCGAGCTCATTTTGTCTCTTCATGTGGCAAATAAGACATCTATGTATTTATTTAAGGTATTTATCGTTCATTTTTTTAATAGACTGATTTCATCAGCACGCAAGAATTGATATGAGCGAGAGTAAAAAGCCCAACCAATTTTCCCAAGAAAATGATTTACATATCTCCCAGGGTTCTTTTACATGACACAATTGACATGGGACTGACCCTCCGAAGGAAGTTGTGCTACAAATGTTTATCGTATTGGTGTTAACACACTTTTATCTACTGCCAACTATGCCTCTCTTGATACTACATTATTTGCAATAGTCCAACTACTCTCCTAGGTGCGCTCAACCATCGGTCCATTTCACCATCTATCTCTCCATATAAGGAACATTTGTGATGATAGCGCCCTGCGGCTATGTGAGGAACTACAGTTTCTATCCAGGACCAAGTTGAGCGTCAGAGGTGCTACCCCAATCACTTGTTATCTGTGGCTGTCTATTGTAATATCTTATGTATTAACAAAATAGACTTTGGCTTGTACCTAGTTGGACTGTTATATATTTGACAATTCTCGCTGTAATATAACATGGTGGTAGTGGTCGGATATTGCGCTGCATTTAAGTAGGCCTATAACCAAGGTGAAGTGAACAGTTCCAACATAAATAAAGAACCCAGTTCCAATATGTCGGCTCCTGTGTATCAAATACCGGCTCCAGACCCTTTCGATCTCAAATAGACATTGGAATGGAAATCATGGAAATATAATTTAATGCGTTTAATACATGCTTCAGGTATGATGAAGGAGGAAGAAGACCAAGTAAATTCTTTGATCTGTTCGATTGGCCCTCAAACTGAAACTATTTTTCTATCGTTCAAGCTATCATCAGCCGATCAAAAGAAGTTTAATAAATCCTTCAGAAGTTTGACAGCCATTTTATTCTTAGAAAAAACTAAATCTTTGAAATAGAACGATTCCATACTAGATTCCAACAAGAGGGTTGAGTCAGTAAGCGACTATGTTACAGATATTCATACTGTTGCTCAAGATTGCAACTTTCCTGTCACTTTTTATGACTAAGCCATTAGAGATGGAGTCTTAGTTGGTATAACAGCTTAAAAAAAACTCTCGCTTAAGCTACAATTAGATGCCTTTATTTCTGCTATATAATCTGAGAAAGTGAAAAAACAGCAGGAATATTTAACAAGAGCTAGTCAAGTTGCAGCTGACAAGGTTAATGCTAAAAATAAATCTAAAAACAGAATGAAAGATTTTTTTGTTATAGTATGAACACTTTTTCTAACGAAGATAAAAGTCAAACTAGAAAATTATATTTTTGGTGTGGGAGTAATACTGAACACCCTAGAACCAAATGTCTTGCTAGGAGTGCTATCTGTCATCATTGTCGATATAAAGAACACTATGCAAAATGTTGTAGCTTTAGATCAGTTAATGCTGTTGACATGGAGGACAAGTTAGATGAAGATGGTGAATCTTTCGGTCTTTCCTCTACAAAAACTAATTATTTTCATGTTAAATCGTTGGTAAATACCCCATTCTGTGGGAAAGACGTTTCTGCTCAAATTGATACAGGCCCATATGTGAATATCATTGGAAAACGTACGTATGAGGAGTCTTTTAAATATATGGAGCTTTTGCCATTAAATAAAATCCTATCCGGTCCAGAGGGTGCTCAGCTCAAAACTATTGGCAGATTCAAGGGAAACTCCAATACAAAAACAAAAATATATTTGAGACATTCTATGAAGATCAAGGATCAGATAGAATTCTTCTTAGCCATAATACTAATGATAAATTAGGCCTTACAAAGAGGATTTTTGGAGTAGGAAAGTCTAATTTTGTTCCATAAACTGTGTTCCCCAAGCTTTTTACATGACTAGAGAAAATTCTAGATCCACACCACATGAAACTTAGAGAGAGGCTGTACCATATGCTATTAGTGTTCCCCGACGTGTTCCTTTGCCTTTAAATAAGGTTCTTAAAAAAGAGAAGGATACGATGGTTCAGGATAAAGTCATATAAAAAGTCGACGAGCCTTCAGATTGGTGTGCTCCCATGTTAACAGTTTCAAAAGCCATTAGACCCCTCATGTAGAAATAGAACTTTTCCCTATGCCAGCAGTTGATGATTATTCCCTAGGTCAACTAGGGTATTTTCAAAACTAGATACCAACTCAGGATTCTGGTGGGTTCCCCTCACAGATTATTCCAGAGCTCTAACCACATTCATATCACCGTATGGAATGTACTGGTTTCTTTACCTTTTGGGATATCCCTTGTTCCTGAGGTTTTCCATAAGAAGGTCAGTATACCTTTAAAAGGATTCGAGGGAATTTTCTGCCATTTTAACGATATTATAGTATATGGTTCAACTATTGAGGAACATGACTCACGGCTTTTAAGGTCCTTTATAGGCTGCAAGAAGCAGGCTAGACTCTAAATGAGGAAAAGTGTTCTTTTCGGCCAATTTCAATAAACTTTCTTGGCCATATCGTAGCTGCGAAGGGTGTTTCTCCGGACCCAAAGAAAGTTAATTCTATTTTAAACTGGAACCTCCCACTAATGTAATTGAGCTAAAAGGATTTTTGGGTCTTGTAATATATCTGGCCAAGTTCGTCCAAAATCTGTCTACCTTATTGCAACATCTTAATAAGCTTCTCCGCTCAAACGTCGACTGGTTATGGGATTGTCCACAGGCTCAAGCATTTGAAAACATAGAGGTAGCGATTGCAAAGCCACTTAGTCTTGCTTTATATATGTGCAATAATGACACTATTTTGTCAGCTGACGCATCATCCTATGGCCTTGGTGCAGTTTTAATACAACGCCAAGATGATTTATCTCTAAGAACTGTTAGTTACGCTTCTCTAACACTCAGTGAAGCTGGGAAAAAGTGGGCACAAATTGAGAAGGCGGGTCTGGCTCTCACTTAGGTATGTGAACGTTTTTCTGATTTTATTGCAGGCATTCATTTAACAATAAAGACTGATCATAAATCTCTAGTTCCTATTTTCACTACCAAAGACCTAGATTCTATAACGCCTAGGCTAAAAATAATTAGGCTTCGATTGATGAGGTATTCGTTTAAGATTGTTCATGTAGCTGGTAAAAATCTACTAATGCTCTTTCCCGCAATCCACAGCCACTACTTGCCGAGGAAGATGAACTAGCAGAAGAAGTGATGGTGTAAGTCCAAAAGGTTGTCTGTGGTCTTCCTGTGTCTGATGCTAAGTTGATAAAAATTGTTCAGAATCTAAATAAGGATGAGGCTAGTATCCACCTCATACAGTTTTGCCAAGACGGATGGCTTCTAAAGACACAAATACCGGAAATGTGCTTACCATATTGGCAACATAAAAACGAAATATATCTGCAAAATTGCCTTCTACTAAAAGGAAATAGACTAATAATACCTAATTGCATACGAAAGGAAATAATAAATAAACTACATGAAGGTCATCAGGGGATTGCCAAATATAGAGCACTTGCTAAACAAAGCGTTTGGTGGCCAAGATTGTCTACACAACTGATAGATCTTGTTGAGAACTGTACCAAGTGTGCTAAATTTAGAATAAATCGATCAGAACCTTTAATACCTACTCTGTATCTTGAGTGGCCTTGGCAAACAATTGGTATGGATCCTTTAATGTTTAAAGATAACTGATATCTTCTTGTTGCTGACTACTACTCCAGATATCCAGAAATGGCTTTCTCTGGGGCTCCTTACTACTAGTTGTGTTATAAATCATTTTAAATCTATTCTAGCCAGGCATGGAATACCTGAAATTATTATAGCTGATTGTGGCTCACAATTGATCCATAACAATATAATAAATGAAAAGTTTTTCCAGTTTGCTAAGGATAATAATTTTAAGCTTGTTACATCCAGCCCGAAGTATTCACAAAGCAATGGCTTTATAGAGTGAAGTAAAGAATTTTAAAATTCATATTGAAAAGAGCGAGGACCCATACATAACCTTACTTATGCTGCGCTCCACACCTTTATAATCTGGCTATTGCCCTGCTATGCTCTTGATGGTGAGAAAACCTAAGGGATTTCTACCAACATTTACAAGTAGCCTCGTTCCCTCACCGGTTAATTTGGACTAGCTGTTCCACAGGGAAGAGCACAATTGTTGAAACAACATTAAAACTATGATCGTCACCATGGGGTTATGCCTCTCACAAATTTGAACCCTGGAACAAAAGTCTATATCAGTGACAATAATGAAAATGGTCAGTAAGCGCCAGATGAGTTGGCAAATAAATGTTTATCATCTCTAAGAAGAAAATCCATTCTTCCAGTGCATCCAATGCCTTCAGAGGTGGCAATGGAAGTACCTCCACTTGATGGTTCTTCTCCCAATTCATCCACTCCCGTTGGAAAAAGTCAACAGTCCAGGAAACCCTAGACCGCCTTGATCTTTAGAGAGAAGATGTGATGATAGCACCCTGTGGCTATGTGAGGAACTACACTCTATCAAGCACCAAGTTCAACGTCAGAGGTGCTACCCCAACTACTTGTTATCTGTGGCTGTCTATTGTAATATCTTATGTATTAACAGAATATACTTCGCCTTGTACCGAGTTGGACTATTATATATTTGATAATTCTCGTTACCATAACACAACATTCTACCATGATACACAAAATAATTAACTTTTTCCTATTGATCTAAGGTGACAATCATTTCTTGAGCCCTCCTTATCAAAAATTATCACTTTAATTTTGGAAACATTTATACGGAAATCCATTCTTCTTGTCGCCACATACAAGCAAATTGATATATTTTGCAAGTAAACATACATCCATACCATAATCTCTCAGAACATTTGTTAATATACTATAACCCAAACATACGCTTTCTCCTTAATAAATATTTAATCTATACTTTATATATTTAAGACTGTTGGCGTGTTAAAGCCGTGTTTAATATATTATCTTAAATATACTTTTAATTTTTGTGTGTGTAAAGATTAACCTTGATATGCCCCCACTAGATTCATTTTCAGTGTCTCATCAAGAAACATATTAATCACATGTCACTGTGACAGCCACGAACTGCCATATGTCAAAGTGTATTAACAGTTTGTTTAAGCAAAGTCGGTCTATAACTTTGTTTAGCACTAGAGCTCTATTAGTGTAACATTGAATCTCCCAGGTCAACAGGCTTACCTCTATAAACAACTTTGCTAGATCTTGTTAAATGGCATTTCTAATTTTATTTTGATCTTTTATCATATAATTTTGTTTAATATATATTTGTGTAAGAGGGTTGTTTAGTAGAGAGAGCAGGTGCTTGGTGGGTGTTGTCAATAAACAGGTGACTGACTGTGGCTGAACTATGAATAAAAAAGGAAGTTATTTGGCTTCTGCCTGCAATATACTAAATGGAATAAAACTAACTTTGATATAAAAGAATAAATTGAAAATAATTTAAATATCCTCTAATTTAGAATAAGCAAAAAGTGGGAAAATCAAGAAAATTAACTTTTTTTTTCAAGAAATTTGTTTTATGCACGATACCTAGACTTATTTATTAAATAATAAACAGTTTTTTATTATTTATGTTTACTTTTTTAATCACACTATACAATTTTATGCATTACAGTAAAATAGGAGTTGACCAATTTCAATCAATGTGTATTTTCTACGGATTAATTTCCGTTCACAAACAAAATTGAAATTGATATTTTAACATGTTTTATGATCCACTGTTTATAAATAAATTGTAGAAGGCCTATTCATATTGTTTTCAGAATGAACCAGATTGTCATGCAGCTCAACATAATATAATGAAAAGTACCAATGAAGCCGTAGTCCATTCTTTCATAAAACCAGAGAAAACTTCCAATAAACCATCCATTGGTGTGTGTAAAGAGCTTGGTTTTAAAAAACTGTGTTTTGATGAAAGTTTTATTGATTTTGGTGAAAATAAAAAATAGAGTTTCGACAAAACTTCACAAATGAAATCTATAGAAATGTGGAATTACAAGTTAAGGATGACCAAATAATGGACACTAATTTTTTAAACAAAAAGCTTAATGTTTATCAAAAAGATATAAAAGAATATAAGTGCCATGATTCCAGAAAGTCGTTAGATAAAGTTATTAACCTTAAATCTCAATTCTTTACTCAAAGTGAACAAAGTCCCAACAAATGTGGCGTTTGTGGCAAGTGTTTCAAACTTAAGTGTCAACTAATAGCTCATCTCGTTACTCATGATGAACAAAGACCTTACAAATGTGATGTTTGTGGCAAGGGTTACAAACTAAAGGGCAATCTTAAAAAACATATCGATATTCATAAAGAACTCAGACCTCACAAATGTGATGTTTGTGGCAAGTGTTTCAAACTTAAGTGTCAACTAATAGCTCATCACGTTACTCATGGTGAACAAAGACCTCACAAATGTAGCGTTTGTGGCAACCGATTCAAATTTAAGGGTAAGCTTAAAACTCATCTCAATGTTCATAGTTAACTCAGACCTCACAAATGTGATGTTTGTGGCAAGTGTTTCAAAGAAAAGGGCAATCTTAAAACTCATCTCAATATTCATAAAGAACTCAGACCTCAGAAATGTGATGTTTGTGGCATGTGTTTCAAAGAAAAGGGCAATCTTAAAACTCATCTCAATATTCATAAAGATCTCAAACCTCACAAATGTGATGTTTGTGGCAAGTGTTTCAAACAAAAGGGCAATCTTAAAACTCATCTCAATATTCATAATAAACACAGACTTCACAAATCTGATGTTTAAGGCAAGTGTTAAAAACATATTTTTAAAATTTTTCTCTACTCATAGTGAACACAGACCCACAGATGTTATATTTGTATCAAGTGTTTCTAAATAAACTTCACTCTTAAAATACATATTACTTACAGTCCTAGCTTTTCCATCTCTTAAATAATCCGGCCTCTTATAAAGCCACAGTGCATAAAAAAAAAATTAAATTAATAATCTTAGTTCATAACCATTTTCAAGAACATCACTTAGGCTCCGATCAAGAATTGAAATGATGAACGCTTTAACGTATTTTTTATTACAATTTTTCTATGTGTAAATGGATGGAGAGAGTTTCTGTGACAAATATTATTAGAAATCCCTAGATTAGTTTGATTAAATAAGGAATATATTATTATTTTAACTGAATATCTAATATCATATAATAAATCATTGAAATAAGAATGTAAATATGATACATATACCGTTTAGTTTAAGAGTTTCTTTTATTAATAAGGTCTCAGGAGTTATTGAGTAGCCAATATTAAAATGTTATTTTATCTGTTATAAGCATATTTAACAATAAAAATTAAATTTTCTTAATTTAAATTGGCATTTAATTCTTAATATTTTCTTAATAATTAGAATAAATCATTTAAAATATCTTCCAATATGTCTCAAACATGAATTCCCTCATATGTATAAGTTAGAGGATAAGATGGTTGCCTAAGACACCTCAGACATTAATAAATTATATTTATGAACATGAGTAAACCCTCATAGTTTATAGGTATCTTACTTTCATCATATTTTGCTATTGTTTACTGCAGATTATTATCATTTATATCCTTTAGTAAGATTATCACCGAACTTTAGTGACATTTGAGCGTTTTTTGGGGTGGGGGCTCGTCCTTGTTTTGTGAAATATTACCAATTCACTCTGTTTTCTCCTTATTTCTCTACTTTGTATGCTTCCACTTATCCTTTGAGATGAAAATAACCTGAATGATTTAATCTGATTGTCGTGTGTAAGAATATTAGTTCGAGAGGGAACAAAGCTATTGGCGATTTATTAGTTAGCTTAAAATTGGATAGCCGGGTTAGACGCAATAAAAGTCTCTATCTCCCTTTATCTTTCCGCCATTACTTTACTCACACTCACATACTTGCTGGTGTATGCTTCTCTAATCTCTTCCTAGGTTTTACTTGCTCTATTATCATCCCACTCTTCAACTACTCGACATAATCATATCCGCTTTAGTGGCCGCATAGTCTAAGGCATCACTCTTGCAATATATTGGCTTGTTGATAACCAGAAGTACGAGGTGTGAATACCAGTCGACTATACCGAGGTTTTTTAAATTAAATATGTTCCCTCCTACTTCCCATGCTTATGGGAGTACAGTACATGCTTCTACATTTTCGCCCATATCATTGCTTTATTTGTTGTTTTTTTCAATTGAAAAATAACTTTTACATTAAATTTTAAAATTAAAAACACTGTTATAAATCACCGCCTCAGTGATTACTCATTTTTAATCAGGCCTATAAGAAGGCGTAGCTTATGGACTATGTAGATTTGTTTTAACCTAAACCCCGAGCACAATTTACCGTCTTTAAGAAGGCATAAAAACTTTTCCAGCGGTCATAATTAACTTTACTTCATAATTAATTGAAATTCAAATGATTTGACTCGATGTAGGTGATCCCAAGTATCCATAACGACTAAATTCTAAAATCCCAAAATATTAACGGAGTCCAAGTATTTATTAAGTAAAAACATCGCCTTAAGGGCTGACGTAACAGATCGTCGCAATAAACATTATCCTTAGAAATATAAATGGAATTTTGAAAGATAGAAATAATTACAGCCAAAACGAATTTAGAAAACTGCGTCGAGCCTACATAAGTTAGGCTATTTACCTTGAAATCCCAGAGTGTAATGTGTGTCCCTACTCTGGGCTCCCACCATTATATATCCTGTGATAAACATGTATTCTCAGCGCGCTGAGCAAAAAGGGGGGAGGGGAGGGTTCGAGAATAATCTCGAGAGCCTACGAGCATTGTTCGCACGTACAAATACAATCCATTGAAGTTTTAGAGATGCGCCTGGCAGTGCGCGCAGATTGATGTTCACTTGTCTCTTGTCCACTTGGGAGAAGGGATGGGGGAGAGCTCTTCCACACGGCCAGCAACGAGCCACGAACCCCGGTTCAGTCGAGCGCGGATTTTGTGGTGAAGTGCATCTCGGGTTTATTGTAGAGGAGTCGGAACGAGTCAACTGGGGCTGGCTTGGTGAGTGTTACAGTTTCTTCTATGTCACGTTGTTACAAGGTTACATTATGATCCATGTTGTTTACAATCTGCCAAGACTATACTTATATTTAAAGTTGGCTAGTAGCTTTTATCTTGGTTTCAGAAACCATAGTTGGTTGAAAGATCGATAAATATAACGAATAAAGTATCTTAAAACTTGACTACATTTGTGTGAATGACAAACTGTGTGTATTTGACATACGTTCAAACGATCACTTAGGTTATAGTCTTGTAGAAAGTATTATTAAACTACAATATTTTTTTTAAGTTGGCTCATATCTTGTGTATTGCTTTCAGAAACCATATTATATTGAAAGTTTGATAACTATAATTAAACAAGTTATAAAGAAACTTATTACATTTGTTTGAATGACATACTTTGTGTAGAAGTATTAATTAATCAAATACCCAAAGCTATTATTTATGAGTTTTATAGAGGATTACTCCATCTAGATATAATAAAATCTCACATTTGTAGTCGATGATTTCCATACGCCCATCATAGACTCTGCCTTAAAATATGAATGAAGAATTACCATGGACACGGGACGAATATTGGTTAGCTCAATGGTAAGAGTATAGGCGTACTAAGCAAAGGTCCCGGGTTCTATTCCCGTGTCCATGTGTCTTTTTCAATTTTAAGAATATAAATAATATGTTAAAACTATAATTTGGGTTATAAACGTGTAGGAAGTACGGTATCTCCCAAACCCTGATTTTAGTAAGAATCCCAATCTGTAAAGCCACAATACTATCATATATTAGTATTTTGGTAGGATGAACGGCCATTTAAAATGGAAGTAGAAATTTCCTTCTATTAGTTTTTTTTTATCATACCTAAACACTACTATAGGGTAGGATTCTGGTACGAGATAAAGCTTCCTTCAAAAATCATCATATATATTTGCCTACATCAACCTATTTAAAGAAAAAACTCCCCACTTTCAAACTTTGTTATGCTCCTCAACCCCTTTACTAACTCATTTATTTAATTTAACTAATCACACATTGTTGTATCTTAATATATTTAATCAAACTAATGAACGATGTAAAAATTTCACTTTGGCTTGTATGGGTGTAAGAGAGAAAGAGATATCTGAAGGTTTCCTTCTTTCTTACACAATGGTATGTGGACGAGAGCTCGAAAATTTCAGCCACAAATGTCCATTCATTTATATTATTGAGTCATAGGCCTAATAGAATAGTACAACTCAAAGGACCGCATTGTAATATGGTGAGTTTTCTAAGAAATATTTTGAAAAACTATTTAGAATTCTTTGACATGATTTATTTTGCCATCATCGTAAATTTGCTTCTGTTGTTGCTTTAATTCCTAGAAAACATAAGAATTATCATAATTTGACAGAAAAAACAAATTAACAATTCCGGCAACGATGCACACTAAGATCAGAGAAATTGATAACTTATATAATCTAAAAATAAAATAACTCACAGAAGTGCGTTCGGTGCCTACCTAATAGTTAGGAGGTAAATATTGAAAAGTACCCTATGAAACAATATGCCACCAAAAGTAAGCCTATTGTAATATGCCATAGTTAATATTTGTATTACTATAAGCAATCACACCTGCCTCGGTGGCGTAGTTGGCTAACGCGCTTGTCGTGTTGAACTCGACTGCTGAGGACGGGGAGATCAAGGTTCGAATCTCGGTCGGGTGAACTGGGGGTGGTTTTTCCTAAATGGTTTTCCACTCTCCCTCCACGCAAATGTGGGTTCACTTCCTCTAATTCAACCTTCCCAATTCCTAATCCATTAGCGTAATTAGTACTTAAAGCGCATAACCCGAACAGGTAGTAAGACGAGGTGCTAAATATTATTATTATTATTATTATTATTATAATAAGAAATCCCAACCGGAAAAAACCTAACCTTATAGTTGAAAACAATATATTTGTAACGGGCTAATCCAAATTAGCCCTGTACTGCCCAAAATTGCTGCACTTAATCATTGGTCACGAACACACATATTATTCCCTAATATAAATGCAAGTCTATTAATGTATAATTCTCCATGTGTTACATACCACGTCTCGAATACTTCATGGAATAAGGCCGGCGCCATCGGAAGGGTTACTCTCCCCCTCGCCGTTCCCAAAACACTGCACGTGACCGGTCCGAGCATCGACAACGACTGAAGGCATCGCGCGGCCTGCTCGTGATGTGAAGCCTTGTTTACTTGGGCCTACTTGACCGGCTCCATGTAGTGAGATTGCTCCCACCTTCTTTCCTTCCCATGATGCTTTGCGTTCAACCGCTATAAAACTCTATAGCTCGCTAGGCAAAATAAATACTATGGCAAAGAAAAGAACACGACAGGATATGTGAGGTTATTCTGGTATATTTAATATTGTAATTAAGTGAGCTATTATGACCAATATTAGGTTGTATCTGAACTACTACAATATCGGGATAATGATAGTCCCATCCATCAGAAAAAACGAGCCTAGGCCTATCTGAATTAAGTACCTCATCATAAACCATTGATTTTGTCTAGCTTAATTTTAAGACTAATTAGGGCAATAATATTTATAAAAAAAACATGCATTGTTCATTGGAATTATACACACACACACCACAATGAAGTTACAGTTTTTAAAATACAAAATCTAATGAAATAACATAATTTAGGCCTACGTAAGTTTCAAAATTTTGGAAATAGCGTGGCTATAAAATTATTATAGCCTAGCTTTTTAAGAAAAAGTTTTTTCACGCATTAAAACACTACCAACCAGCATTATTAATCATAATAAACATATTAAATGTAAAGATTAACGTATTTGTTTCTTGTAACTTATATACATTAATTATCTCTCGCATATGGCTAAAATAATGTTTAACACAACACAATAAAATTCTAGCTAGGAGTTATAACAGCTGTAGTTTACAGCACACACATTTTATTTTATAAAGTTCTATGATAGCTATACTGCATATCTAGCGCATAATTCTTAATTTTTGCTGTGTCAAATTAAGTGAAATTTAATTAATTATAGCACTTACAGACACTACAACTAAAGACAAGGTTTCGGTTATACCAAAATAAATACTGTGAAAAATTCCAAGTCGTTAAACAAATTATTTGAAAACTCAATAAATATACAGAGGATTAATGTATTAAAGAAGACTTTTTTTTTTTTTTAAACGGTCCTATATAGTCATCTTCTATTAGGTTGTATTGATCCTTCTATAAAACTATTATAAAAACAATAGTAGATTGAATTTTTTATTTATTCACAATTGAAAAGTTAGGTTGAGCTCTTTTATCTTTTGTTTGCACCACCAAAAAAAACACTTTTTTATAATACTTGTTTTGCTATAATAGGAAATGTGTTTAAGTGCTAGTAAACATAACATTTATCATTATTTTACGTAGAAATAACTTAAAAAATCCCACCCTGGATGCGCATCAAACCCATTATGATTTGTGTGGTGAATCATAAACTGGCCTAACTTTATTTAACTTTCCTTGTCTCAATCAAATAAAAGTTAACTTTTGATGGGTGATAATAGACCTAATTTAAAATCGGATCCATATTCAATTATTTTAATACAACTTTATCACAGATGTATAGGCCTACTATCATTAAAGTGAACCAACATGGCGAAATCTGAATGAGGTATTTTATTTGGCTGGCTAGTTGAGTGCTATTGTTTTCTGATCCAAAAAACCAATAATCATAATTTTGGATATATCAAGTGTTTAAATATGTTTATTATGTTTAACATTCCTGTTTGGAAGTATTTTTTTTATCTTAAATACCCCTTTCACAAAAGAATGTTAAAGTGTTCTTTCATTTAAAAACACCACAAATTAAACAATTTCTAATTATTTTATTTTTATTTTTAGCAAGAAATCTAGGTATATACCTGCTAACTTTTAAATAAATGGAACACTGCCACTGCTTTGAATTTTTGAAATTGTATTATGTAACTAGCTTGCTGTAGGCCTAACAAATATAACCATTTCATGTAGGACCCTATGTATTCCAAAGTGAGTTAATTGAGAAAATGTGGGTTCCAATATCTAGAAATAATCCCATTCCATTTAAGGTAAAATTATCTAAATACACATTTATGTTTAATATGTTATAGTAACATAGCTAAGATTTTCTACTTTCAAAGTACATTATTGGTGTTGTATATTCATAATAATAATAATAATAATAATATTATTTAGCACAGTCTTACTACTCAGTCGGGTTATACGCTTTAAGTACTAATTATGCTAATAGATTAAGAATTGGGAAGGTTGAATTAGAGGAAGTGAACCCGCATTTGCGTGGAAGGAGAGTGGAAAACAGTTTAGGAAAAGCCACCCCCCAGTTCACCCGATCGAGATTCGAACCTCGATCTCCCCGTCCTCAGCAGTTGAGCTCAACACGACAAGCGCGCGTTAGCCAACTACGCCACCGAGGCGGGTCGTGTTGTATATTATAAAATGTTAAAAATATAAATGATATATTTGACTAGAGTAGTTGAGTCACATGACTAGAGCAGTTATGAAATATTGTCAAATGAATGACCTTAAAAAAACTATATTAATAGTAAAACGGAGTTTTCGATGTTGCGTCATTGAAATTCGCATAAAAAATAAGTCTCTAAGAAGAAGATTATCATAATGAACACTGTTTTTCGCCCACCGCAACTATTAGAATCAACCGGCAACGTACCGGAAAATTTGTGTAAGTTCAAACAAAGATACACGCTTTATGGAAGCAGTAGGAAAAACGAAAGCCGAAGAAATTACTAAAATAGCCATTTTACTGAATATGATTGGTGAAGATGGACTTTAGGTCTACAACACATTTTAGTATACAACAGAAGAAGACAAGGATAAACTTGAAATTATCCTGAAAAAAAATTTGAAGCCTACTGTCAACCACTAAAAAATGTAATTTTTGAAAGATATAAATTCTTCAATGTCTACCAGAAAGGAGGACAAACGTTTGACAACTTCCTAACGGAACTACAAACCTCTGCATATACATGTGAATTCAAGGAAGAGGATTCTCTAATAAGGGACAGGATCATCTTGGGAATCCAAGATAATAATCTTCAAGAACGTGACCTGGCGGTCTAGGGGGTAAGGTGTCAGACTTCTGTGCTGGCGGCCGGGGTTCAATCCTCGGTCTCGGCAAAGATTTATCCTATTACCAAACCCTTCCTTCACCTCTGACAAGACAACTTGTGAATGTGAGGAATGCCAGGCCTCCACCGTGGTTCGGATCCCACGTTAAACTGCAGGTCCTCCATTTCATCTCATATTCACCCTACCATTGCACATTAGCGTAAGTGCGTATAACCCGAACGGGTAGTAAGACGCGGTGCTAATAATAATAATAATAATAATAATAATAATAATAATAATAATAATAATCTTCAAGAACGCATGCTTCGAGAGCCGGACCTAACCCTAAAGAAGGCTGCAGAGTTCTGTAGAGCCACTGAAGTCAGCAGACTACAGGTGAAAGCCCTTCAGGAAAAAAAAGTATAGAATCAGTGAAAGTGCATAATAATAGTGTTAAAGGTGTAAAAAGGCCCATTGATAATAACAGGCCTAATGGAAGTGTTCAAAGTTAAGTTTGTAAAAAATGTGGTTATACACACAAGCCCAGAGCTTGTCCAGCATTTAGTCAGCTATGTTCGAAATGTAAGCAATTGAATCATTTTGCTAAGCTATGCAATTTTAGACCTAGAAATAGGCAGGTACATGAAGTGCTAGAAGTTGACCCAAATAATGTAATAGAAAATGATCAAATATCTAATGGAGATTGGAAAAATGAAGCAGGACCTAGGCTAGAAAGTGAATTTTCTAATCATTTTTTGATTGATAAAATTCATACAGGCCTAACTAGTATTGACAACTTAGAACTAGATTCTGAGGTTAAAATTGACAGCGTAGGAAACACGGTTTCTTGGTTTGAAACCATTTTGTTGGCTGAACAAAAAGTTAAATTTAAATTGGATACAGGAGAATAAACTAGCATACTTCCCTTATGTGTGTACAATAAACTAGAGAACAAAAACAAGTTAACTGAAACAAATGCTAGTATATTGGTAGCTTTTGGGGACAAAAATAAAATTAAGCCTAAGGAATAGTTACAATAAATTGCTCTTCTCGTAATTAACAAAATCAACAGATTAAATTTGTAGTATCAGATGTAAATTCAGTACCCTTGCTAGGCTTAGGTGATTGTCTTAAACTTAACTTGTTAGCAAAAATAGGAATAGATTATTATTATTATAGAGCATATAAGCAAAGCAGATGTTATCGCTAAGCATACTGAATGAAGTTTTTAATGGACTGGGGAAATTCCCTGGCAAACTTAACATGGAATTAAAAGATAATGTCATTCCAAAAATACACCCTCCTAGGCGTGTGCCTCTAAGCTTTCACAATAGACTTAAAAATACTCTAGATGATCTAAAAGAAAAAAATATTATCACAGAGGTTACTAAACCTAATGAGTGGGTCAATAGTTTAGTTATAGTGGAGAAACCTAACCACACATTAAGACTATGTTTAGAACCTAAAGATCTTAATAATGCGATAAAGAAGGACAGTTTTTTTTTATTACAAAAGCAAAAGAAATAATGTCAAGACTAAGTGGGAAAACAGTGTTTTCAGTGTCGGATATGAAAGGTGGTTTTGGCACATAAAGTTAAATGAGCCCAGCTCATATCTGTGTACCTTTAATACACCATTTGGCAGGTATAGGTTTAAAAGATTACCCTATGTGTTATATTCAACCCCTGAAATTTTTCAAAAAAGAAACTTTGATATTTTTGGTGATATTGAAGGATGTGCAATTTATTTTGATGATTTAATTATTGGAGGGTCTAGTGAAAAAGAGCATGATCAGATTTTAAATAAAGTTTTACAAAAGGCTAAACCAAACAATGTAAAGTTTAATAAAAACAAAGTTTCAGCTCAGAGTAAAATCAGTAAACTTTATAGAACAAATTGTTTCAAATGAAGGCATTAAACCTGATCCTGATCACGTCAAAGCCATTATAAAGATGGAAAGACCTAAAAATAAAAAAGAATTAATGAGATTACTGGGGATGTCAAAGTACTTATCACAGTACATACCTAACCTATCTAAGATAACCGCGCCTATGCGTTATCTTACAAAAGTGATATTGACTGGCAGTGGCTACCTGATCATGAACAAGCGCTTAATCTGTTAAAAAGTGAGTTAACAAAAGCACCGGTATTAGCTATATTTAATAGTTCCAAACCGTTAACGTTACAGTGCGACTCATCTAAGGATGGCCTCGGAGTTTGCATTTTACAAAATGGACACCCTGTCTCATATGGATCGAGAAGTCTTACAGAAACTGAACAAAGATATGCTGAGATAGAAAAAAGAACTTTTAGCCATAACCTATGGCCCTGAAAAGTTTCACCAGCTAACCTATGGCAGACTTGTACATGTTCAAACCGACCACAAACCTTTAGTAACCATTGCAAATAAAGACATTTCTAAAGTGTCTTCTAGGTTGTAAAGATTATTGCTTAAATTAATTAAGTATCAAATCAAAATTGCTTATGTACCAGGTAAACAAATGTTTATGGCAGATACCTTATCTAGAGCTTACTTAGTTTGCTCAAATACTTTTTTGTAAATGGCTGGCCAAACACAAAATCAAATGCTCTAATAATGTTAAATTTTACTTTAATTTACAGGACACAATTACAGTAGAAGAGGGTTTGTTATTTTTAGATAATAAGCTAATTGTACCAATTTCATTAAGAAGGGCCATGTTAACCTTAATTCATGAAAGTCATTTAGGGATTGAAAAACGTAAATCGAGAGCATGACAACTGCTATTTTGGCCAGGTATGTGCAAAGAAATCCAAGAAATTGTACTTAAGTGTAAAATATATGAAAAATAACGCAAAAGTAATATCAAACAACCGATAATTAACAATCCACCACCTGATAGGCCCTGGCAAAAGCTAGCCACCGATCTTTTTGAATTTGGGTCGGATGACTATTTGGTTGTAACTGATTACTATACTAGATGATAGAAATAGAAACTTTAAAAGGTAAAACAACTAATCATGTAATTCAAAAACTCAAATCTATATTTGCTAGATTTGGAATACCAGACATTTTGATCTCAGATAACATGCCTTTCAACAGTTTGGAATTTAGAAATTTTGCCTTAGATTTTGATTTCTTACCTGTAACCTCAAGTCCACTTTACTCTCAGTCTAATGGACTTGCGGAAAAGTCAGTTTCATTAGCTAAAAATATGCTTCAAAAAGCTTACAAAGGAGGTCAAGATATTCTTATATCGCTCATTGAATACAGAAACACTCCAAATAAAGATATAAACTTATCTCCAGCACAACTTATGTTAAACAGAAGCATTAAAAGTAAAATACCCACCTCATCTAACTTACTTAATCAAAATAATTATGATATCAATATCAAAGCTAAACTTATAGCAAAAAAACATTAAGACAGAGATGTGGTATGATAGGGGTGCTAAAGATTTACCTGATTTACAACCTGTACCACACACTCGGCAGGGTTGAGTATTAATTAAAATAGTTGGATAGTTGACAGGTAAATCCTGCTGGATGATGGCTAAGGGCC
>CABEEJ010007743.1:0-28310 GCA_901482245.1 Timema douglasi | reverse complement strand
AGCTGGATGATAGGTTTCGAATATAAATGGAAGTGAAGTTGTCTGAATTATAATACATAATTATTTTGTTATCATCATACATTAATCTTTTCCTTATCATATAGAAGTAATTGTTTTCATATTTTTCCCAAGAAATAATCTCCTAGCATTTTTCGAACTTTACAAAGTAGATGTTTTTGCAAGAGGGCTTCTCTACAGTAAAGTTCCGGCGTACTATGTTTGGAAGAACAATAAGTTTAGCCGGAGTAAGTAGGAAAAGGCTGTCCCTGGACAAGCAGGAGTCAAACAAGATCAAGCGCTTGGTCGAATGTAAACTGTACATCCGAACAATGCTGAATGCTATTACTTGCGACTTTTACTTCACGAAGTTTGAGGACCCACTTGCTTTGATGACCTTAAGAAAGTGTCAGGCTTGGTTCATCCTACTTATCAGACTGGCTGCCGAGCGTTGGAGATGTTGGAGGTTGACACTCACTAGGACCGCACTCTGGAGGAAGCCGCCATTTCTGACTCATCGTACAAGCTCCGGGAACTATTTTCTGTAATGTTAGTTTTTCAAATGGGTATTCTCTCATATTGAGATCGATTCCTTTTAAATTCCTATTTGTATATTGTGTTTTCACCTTTTTATAGATACAGGTGAATAACATTACTCTCTTCTATGGAGATGTTACTATGTATTCATATTATGTTAAGGCCTTAATGACCTCATCGTGTCGATGGGCCTCTAAATACTAATAATAGCTGTTAATGGCTTAATTTAGTGAGGCAGGGATGAGGAAAGTATTTAATAGTGAGTTAACCCACATAAACGTGAGGAGAGGTTGGGAACACCACCATCAGTTAAGCCGGCCGAGATTTGAACATAGATCTCCCCGTCAAGGGTGATCAATAGAATACGAGCCTACGACTCTGGCCATAGACTACCGCTGTGGGTAGACTTGGTAACAGGTTGATTTTCCGGAATGACCGGACATTTATATTTGGTAATTTACCGGCCATTGATCCTGGGTGTTGAGTATGTCATAATAATAAGTTAGTGTGTACATCATGTGCCTATATAATCAGTTTGTTCAGAAAGGGCATGTTAAATACCCCGGTGAAAACAAAAAAAGTTTATCCACACATTTCTCCTAACCTATAAACAATTTACATCCTGATGTGAATATGCACATCATTTTACAAGATTATTAATACAATATATTTATTCCTACCAACAAATTTATCCATGTTTCCTTGCGAGAAATGTAGCTGTAATAGGGCCAAAATTTTGTTTTCTTGAATAAATCTTGGTTTTTTAGGTATATATTTTGATGTTTCTATTTGAGACATTATAAAATTACGAGCAATGAGATTTAATTTGATATCGTTGAAAATGTTTTGTTCAGAAAAGTGGTTGGTTTCTTCCAGTTTTTTTTGTAAATTAGTTGTTTCTTTAGCAGTGATAGCTTACCAGCCTCTTGAAATAGTTGTTTCGCCCATTTAGACTGTGTGTGCTTTAGGAGTCAGATCTGCAGACTTTAGCAAACTCACATCCCTCAAAAGAGGGTGATGACATATTTTTGAAATGTCTCTTCTGCGTTTTGGAACTGAAAAAATAAAATAAATTTGTCAGCAATTATAAAATCTCACTCATCCCACAACACCATCCCCAAAAAACAGTAGTAATTAGTAAGAGGCTGAAAGAAAAAGATTTAAACCTTCATTAAAATATAGGGAAAGTGTCCAATAGTCCTCTTAAAGTCTACTATTTAAGGTAAGTCCACAATGTATTAAATAGTTTCACACCGAGACTATGTTCCAAGTAACGGTTACAGCTTACACTAGTATCGAGACGTAATCCCTACAGTGAATCAGACGATACTATCTATTTTATTTATTTATTTATTTATTGTATTTTTTTTTAGCATTTTGGTGAAGTTAAGGCTAGTTTGCCTTGCTTTACACTTAACCAATTATTCTAAACACGCTTATAATAACAATAGTAAATATAAAATTATTGTCTAAAATTTCAAACATAATAGTTAGATTATCTCCATCCATTCTTCCATTCATTCCTTCATTCATACAATTACTCCACCATTTAATTATAAACAGTTTTGTTTGAAATGTTTACAAAAGTATTAAGAGCTAGATTCTCTTAGAAATAATATACCTTCTGACTGCGGTTTTGAAAGCAGCCAACCCAGCCAAATCCCTTACTGTTGGAGGAAGCGCATACCACGCCCGTAACCCTGCGACTGTTAATGAACGGGAATAATATTCAGATTTGTGAATAGGGTTGCTTATAAGGGTAGAGTTTTTAGCACGTGTATTAAGCTGGTGCTGATTTGTTAGTAGTTTAAAATTGGTTGCTAGGTAATGCGGTGAGTAAGTCTGTAATATCTTGTGTAGGAGACTGAGGGAGTGAAGAGTCCGCCGTTCATTTAGTCGTAACCTCTTCAGTTTGTCAAAGTATTCTCTAGACGCTGTAATCTTTGTGCAAGCTCTTCAGTTAGGCCACTATAAACATTGTCACAGTAGTCAAAGTTATGGGAATATCAAGCTTTGGACGAGCATAACTTTAAGAGAAAGAAAGTTTTTGAGCCTTTTTATAGTATGAAGAGCAGCGTAGGTATTTTTGACAAGTTTCGGTAATTTGATTTGTCCAGGTGAGATTTTTATTCATAAGTATGCCTAGATTCTTTGTTTGGGCATTAAATGGCATAATAATGTTATTAAGTAAAATACTGGACCATGAAGAGATTGCTCTCAGGTCCGTATTAACTTTACCTTTAGTTGCTGGTAAGTTCGCAGTACCATCAGAAAGCTATATTTGTAAATCACCTGCGTTGAAATGATACTTACAGTATGTAAGCGGAGAAGTTAAGTCATTAATGAATAAATAGAACAAAAATGGTTCAAAAGCAGTGTCTTGCGATACACCAGCTTTAACAGGGTGCCAGGTAGGGTAAACATTATTTGAAACTACCCTTTGCATTCGGCCGAAAATATAAGAATGTACCCAACGAACACACGTAGAAGAGAAAACGAAGTAACAATTTTTTTTTAAGTATGTCAAAGTCAACATTGTGAAATTCTTTGCTGAAATCAATAAGTACTAGTGTTGTGCATGTCGCTTGTTCGACGCAAGCCGTATATAATTACCTACCTTAGTTAGTGCAGTCCATGTGTAATTGGCATGCCGGAAGCCAGATTAGATAACACAGATAAACAATAATTAAAAAAATTACTCAAAATGTATTTGTAAATCCTCCAGGCTACTAAGTTGTATTATTATAGACTACATTACATGAAAAATAGTACACCCAGTTGGTAATTTTATGCACACGAATTGTTAAAAATGATTTTAAATAATTTGGTTTTATTTCCGCAGATTATTTTGATATTCATGAAGTTACATGTCGGTGCTTTATTAAATGATTCAATACTTACGCGATATAGCAATGATATTTTAATGACGGGAAACGAAAATGCAGTAGAAACACAATATTATGGTGACGCTTTAGAACTTTCAAATATTCTGAATCAAATAAATGGTAAAAATCGATGGAACTTATATTCTCCAGAGTTAAGTTTTACATCAAACCTGCCTTGTAGTTATCACTTAAAACTTTACAAAGATCGTCTTCACCAAAATAGATCATTTTGGGCAAAGAAAAGTAAGTAGATATCCGTAAGTTTATAAAAATAAATATTATGATTGCAATTTAAATAATAACACTGTTTATAGATATTTCAAAGTATAAAGATTTGTTTTAAAAGTTTAAAGTTATAACTAACATTTTTTATAACAACTTTAATACAAGACGAATATTTAAGAGCAAAAATAACCGGCCCTGTGATACAGTGGTCAGTGTACCGGTCTACGAATCTAGGGGTCTCAGGTTCGATTCCCGGCTGATACTATGGGTATTCTTCCCTAAAGGAGATTTATCCCAACGGCCTTTACGGTATGGTTGGTTAAACTTAAGTTGGGTCAAGATCTTCTAATAGTTCCACGTCTTTAGCCCAATTAAGGGGGAACTCCCACAAATATTTAACAAAACGTGTACTACAAACATTCTTAAATCTGATAGTAGCTATTATTTAATAGATTTGTTTATTTTTCTCCTATTAAAATAAAAGTTGTTCGTTTCAAAAACATTTATTAGTTTTTTGTAAATTTAACAATAAAAAAGATATAAATTATTGAATTTCAACTTTTTTAAATAATTCTTAGAATTGGTCTCCCGTGATAACGTCCAAAATATTGTTTTCAAAAATTTGATATCTTGGTTTTCAAAAATGTGATATCTTGGTTTTCAAAAAGTTTGTTTGTTAGGCTATTTCCTGAATGATAAAGGATTTAAAAAATTGTTTTTAAACAATGATTTGAACAAGGGTCATCCACTCTGCCTTTCTTGTATAGAACAACACTAAACTTCAGATTTGCAGCAGCTTCAAGAAACTTTTTATATGTTGGACCTGAAAATTCTCTTCTCTTTTCAAACACTTTAACAAGATATTTACACGCCTCGTTGGCGTAGTTGGCTAGCACGCTAGTCTTGAGCTTTGTAAAGATCCGTGTTTCCTTCTTGTAGGTCGAAGTTGACTTCCGCCAATTCTGGGAGAGCATAACACATCAGTCTAAGGCCTAAATTAAACTCAACTGAAGTTATTTTCTTCAGAAGGTTCTCATACATAGCCCGATCCTTTCTGTCTATTTTATTATCTTTCCTGGCTTCACCAAAATGCAAAACTAACTCTTCATAACTTTGCCATAGTGCAGTAACAGTGTTGTAGCTGGAGGTAATCCATATTGTGGAAAAAATTCGTCCTACCCTAGAAACTTGAGTTTCTAGCATTTCTGTACAAACCTTGAGCTCCCTTGCGTTTTTTGGAAATGCATGGTAGATCACATATATTGTGTACAAAAAACTTTTAAATCTGTTCATACCACCAACTTATTTTAAGGCATCATGGACGGACAACTCTAATCTGTGATTTTCACAGTGCCACAAGACAATACACGGAATTTTTTAAAAAATCGTTGCAACACTACTGCGAGATCCAAAAATGGCAACCGCTCCACCACAACTCAATGCAATTAAATGATTCCTCATACATTTTAAAGTGAATCCTAGTGACTGTAGGTGTGACATCAAGCTCGAGAATATTTCATTCGCAGTTACACTCTCCAGTTCAATCAAGTCAATAAAAAGGTTCAGCGGCTCCTCCAGCCTTTCTTCTTCAATCAGAACTCAAACATAAACTATCAAAATAGATTTCTGGCTCACTGTTATTGCCTCATCTATAATAAATGAAATCTTATTCTTAAGTCAATTATTTGCTTTATTAAAATTTTCCTCATTTCCTTTTCTATAGGGTTAACAATGTTAATAAACGAGTTTGTTTAATGTAATATACTTCCTACGTCAATTTCATGCAGCTCTTGCAAATGTATCTCATCCTCAAAGTTGTTGAATTACTGATTCTCTTTTGTTACCTTGTATGCTATACGGTATACTTTACTTGATATTTCTTTTCCTCTAATCATATATTTTAAACACACTTTTTCTAGTTTCTCTTTCTTCGCCTCTTCCTCAATTTTAACTGCACTTTATGCACAGCGCTGTCTTTGTCATCCAAAATTTTATTTATCAAAGATGTTAGCTGCTGTTTACGATTTTCTCCATTACATGAAATTTCACAATTTAATCACTATTTACTTATTCTCATTTCTTTGTCAACTCCTACATTTCCAACTTTCTTGAATTCTGCATAGCCCAATTTCTCACTATTATAGAATAACTAGTTAAAAAATCGTTGCAACACTACTGCGAGATCCAAAAATGGCAACCGCTCCACCACAACTCAATGCAATTAAATGATTCCTCATACATTTTAAAGTGAATCCTAGTGACTGTAGGTGTGACATCAAGCTCGAGAATATTTCATTCGCAGTTACACTCTCCAGTTCAATCAAGTCAATAAAAAGGTTCAGCGGCTCCTCCAGCCTTTCTTCTTCAATCAGAACTCAAACATAAACTATCAAAATAGATTTCTGGCTCACTGTTATTGCCTCATCTATAATAAATGAAATCTTATTCTTAAGTCAATTATTTGCTTTATTAAAATTTTCCTCATTTCCTTTTCTATAGGGTTAACAATGTTAATAAACGAGTTTGTTTAATGTAATATACTTCCTACGTCAATTTCATGCAGCTCTTGCAAATGTATCTCATCCTCAAAGTTGTTGAATTACTGATTCTCTTTTGTTACCTTGTATGCTATACGGTATACTTTACTTGATATTTCTTTTCCTCTAATCATATATTTTAAACACACTTTTTCTAGTTTCTCTTTCTTCGCCTCTTCCTCAATTTTAACTGCACTTTATGCACAGCGCTGTCTTTGTCATCCAAAATTTTATTTATCAAAGATGTTAGCTGCTGTTTACGATTTTCTCCATTACATGAAATTTCACAATTTAATCACTATTTACTTATTCTCATTTCTTTGTCAACTCCTACATTTCCAACTTTCTTGAATTCTGCATAGCCCAATTTCTCACTATTATAGAATAACTAGTCATTTTTTTTAAAGGGAATTCATCTTTTTGAGACACACTCCAGCAGCTAGGACATACCTGCTCAGGCTGTCAAGTTAAAGAATTAGAAGAGGATCTGGGCTTAGGCCTACAAACAAATTTTGTAGGTGTAGTTTGACTGAAGGTCGATTGTGGTGACGTTTGAAATGAGACCTTACCTTCAACATCTTCTGATTACTGCTTTTTACTGGGAGGCACCCAAAAATACGACGTTGTTTTCATTTTTAAACAAAAAAAAATCATTAAATTTCTTGAAAACAAAATTCAGTCTAGGTTATACTGTGAAAACATCTTGGCAACAATATGAATCCTTAGTCACCATTCCCTCATGTGGGACGGGGCTTAGAATACTCCCTCAGAAACCCCTGCTTGTCGTAAGAGGTGACTTAAAGGGGAGGCTTCTGTCTGTGCAGGACGCGCCTCGTGCAGCACAAATCTATCCTAAATCTTTCTTTTCACCTCCTTTTCTTCTTTCTACTCTTTCTCCTTTTTATTCCTTCTCTTTCTTTTTCCTTACCTCTTTATTCCCTTCCCTAGCCGTTCAGTCTTGCACAGAGACTTTGGCCCCACCGTTGACGACCTTGGCAGCTAACACGATTTTCCTTGAACGATTATTGGTTACCACTGCTTTGAGCTTTTGAATGAAAGTGCGCCGTTTGTAATATCTTAGTAGAAGGGCCTTATAGTTGACAATAACCTGGTACTCTACTTTGAGAAAAGACCTGTTGCATTCATGAGGGTCCGGACGTAAAATTGTCACTTCCCTGCACCCACTTGCTGCTATAACCTCTCTCCTGGCGATGCCCCATGTGAAGGTTTTCATGTCTAGTGTCGTATGGGGCCTATCGTCGGGACAGTTAACAGTAACAAATGTAGTAGTGCCAACTTGGGTCACCCTTGGTCTACGATCCGAGTACTGTGCGGGTTGTCCCCAAATACGGCATGGCCAAAACTATTGTCACAGCTGACACTTTACTGTCCGATAGCACCGTACTGCCAAGCCTCGCTAACAACTCACTGCCCAGCCCCTTGCAAGACCGTAATATCGATAATAGGTGGAAACTGGTAAGGCCATCACGCCCTGTTATGATAAAAGCCCAGGAAGTGGTGAGGCCCTAGCCCCGATTCCTGGTAATGTTTCCAGAAGACGGAAGTGAAAACCACAAACGTGTCAGCCAATTTATCCTCGAAAGAGTGATAAATGGAGCAGAAAAATCAGACGTCTCAATAAGGAAACTGCGGAATGGTACCTATGATTCAAACCACGACAGATACACAGTATTCTAATGTAATAGAAATCAGAGAAATACCGTTGATTAATACTGCTAATATACCGGTGAAGGTGGAACCACACAGGTTCCTCAATGTTTGCAATGGAGTAGGCACTTGTTATGACCTCGACTGCGTAAAAATTGAGGATATTTGTGAGGATCTTTCCCCTCAGAATGTCACCGAGGTTAACCACATTATTACCAAAAATAACGGATAAGAGAAAAATACAGATATTTATATAATCACTTTTGTGACTCCTACCCTTCCGAAGTAGGTCCGATCAGGCTTCCACGTGCTCAGGGTCCGGCGTATGTTCCTAACCCTCGGCGCTGGTTTCAGTGCCAGGAATTTCGGCATATGAAGCTGCCATGCAGTGGTAAGTCATCCTGTGCAGAATGCGGTAATGAGGCTCACGATAAACCGTGTGAGTCACCTAAGTTCTGCGTGAACTGCAAGGGTCTACACTCTGCTTGGTCTCGGGCCTGTCCGAAATGTATGGTGGAGTGAAAAATCCTGTAGATTCAATCTGAAAGGAATATCTCTTATGCCCAGGCATGCAAGAAATACGTGTCCAGTCAGGCTCCGGTATTTCAGACCTCATACAACAAAATTGTTAGTAAGAACATAAACAGTCCCAAATGTCATTTTGCAGTTAATATCTCAAAGACACACTGGGTTTACTATCCAAGTATTGTGTACGTTGTCCTCAAAAAATGGCATGGCCAACTCTTTTGTCGCAGCTGACACCTTTTGTCCGCTCGCACCGTACTGCCAAATATTTCAGGCATCTTAATGCTCGGCCTTTCCTAGGGCCATAGTTCAGAAAAGAGGCGAAAACGGGAAAGGCCGTCTATTCCAACTTTTAAATTCAGGAAGTGGTGAGGCCTCATCCCCGCTTCCTAGTAATGCCTCGAGTGGAGAATAATGAGAGTATTCAGCCTTAGACCATTTATACTCGAAAGAGTGATAAATGGTGCAGCTCGATCTGATGTCGCTATACGAAAACTGCGTGATTGGAAGATTTCAATATAGACAACAACTGACCTTCAGTCGAATAACATCTTGGCAATATCTGAAATACCGATGAGTGACACGACTAAAATAAAGGTGAAGGTGGAGTCGTACAGGTTTATCAATGTTTGCAAGGGAGTGGTCGCTTATTTTGAACTCAACTGAGTGAGCATTGAAGATATCTGTGAGGGTGGAGCTCCTCAGTATGTCACTGAAGTATAGAGAATCACCACCAAAAGGAATGATTTAGTTAAGAACACTGATACGTATATCCTAACCTTTGCGACTCCTACTCTACCAAAGGAGGTCCGAGCTGACGTCCACGTGCTTAGGGTTTAGGCGTATATTCCCAATCCTCGGAGCTGTTTACAGTGCCAGGAATTTGGGCATATGAAGCTGCCAAGCTGTGGTAAACCAACCTGTGAAGATTGTGGCACGAGGCTCACGATCCTCCATGTGAGTCTCGTAAATTATGTGTTAACTGCAAAGTTCCACATCCTGCCTAATCTAGGTCCTGTCTAAATTGGAAGATGGAGAAAAAATCCTGGGGATCTAAACAGATCCCTTATGCCCAGGCGCGCAAAGAGTATGCTTCACTGCAAACTCCAGTATTTCAGACCTCTTACATTCAAATTGTTAGCCAAAATAGAGATTTCCCTAACTGCCACTGTGCAGTTAATATCTCAAAGACATTTTCACGATCCATGCCATTGGCCTCTGCTCGAGACACATATTCATACGCCACACACTATGGTGTCGACGAGATAATTACGGAAGGTGACACCTCCAGAGAGGCCACCTCCACCACCTGTACCCCTAGTAGTCCTCTTTGGGGAACGCCCCCTAGCTCCCTTAGGGACCAACCCCGAGCCCACCTTGAGTAACTAAATTACGTGCGGCCGTTTTTGGTTCGCCCCCTCTATCCTCTGGGTCTTCAGAGGTAGGAGTGGGTGGTGGAACAGGAGAGGCCGCAAAGGCGAGTCCCACTGGTGCTCAGAGGAAAGCCCATCGAGGAACCACTAAAACTATTTTAAACAAAAAAAGGTCGAAGGCAATAACAAATCCTTCGCGCAAGTATTCAACGCCCCAGTCTCTTTTGGAGAAACAAAAGCCTCTCTTGGTACGAGAGGTCCAGGAAAGACTTGGAAAGGCAAAAGGAAATAAGTCTTAAACCAATTTATGTTTTATAAGGGATAATCTTATGGAGATATGTTAGTTAGACCTTTTTGGGAATTTGACGTGAATAATAGTTTTTAAAGTGGAATAAAACGATAAATAAGCTTTGTGCCCAACCTCAAAAGTATATTTTATTGCAGAAAGGTCACATGTCCTTAAATTTATATTTTACAGGAGAGACATAAAACTAATTAACTAATTTCTTTGCTTTGATACTCTCTTGACTCCCTTTGCAGCTTCTAGTCCCCTTTTTTTCTTTTTTATTCTTTAATACTCTGCAAATCGTTGACGTAGACTTGTTATAAAATCTTGCGATATCGGACACTCACTTACCTCATTCGTGTTTCTCGATGATTTCCTTCTTAACTTCCACCTTAATCATCTCCTTCTTCTCACCACTTACCTTTTCAACCTTTTTCTTCATTGGAGTCATTGTTGCAGTATAGTTACTAAATAACAGTCACTACACTTGTACAAAAAGTAAAAACGCTTTAATACGCACACACACGTGGTCACAATGTCCCAATACTATAGTAAATAGCAATGTATACGCTTGCACGGATGTTGACTATACCCAACGAGTGAAACACGCCGAGTGAGACCAAGCATGGGAGTCGATTACCAACATTCCCGCAGCGAGAGAGATAGAAATAACAGAAACGTCGGTTCAATTTTGATCACGTGACGCTCGGAAGATGAATCGCACACGTAGTACTACTCGTATTGCAAGACATCGCTCGTTTATCCATTTAAAATTGTTTACAAATATTGGCTCGTTTTACAACAAACTCGCAGACCAAGTTAATCAATCCAAGGTTTTACTGTTTCGGACTATAGAAAATATTTTTTCCCAATCTATAAAATTTTTTATAGAAAAAATAGAGAGAGAACTCGCTAAGCTGCTTTAGCATTATAGCTTACATTTCATCAGTATTTGAATATAGCATATCTCCATCCATGTTGCTTGTTTTTTTCTATCTCTGCTGTGTTATTCTTCTAGGGACGACTACCAAATGAAAAGTCTATCCCGCACCTCATTGATAAAAAGTTATGTATCTATTTCATCCTCCATTCTTACTATACGCTGATTACCTTCACAATGACGTGGACAGTTTTTATCTCTATGTCTTCACAGATACTGACAGAACACTTGAGACGTAACGTCAGCGCCGCATTTTGCAAAAATCTGCGCGAGTTTTATGCAAAAATGACGCCGACTTGACGCCAGACCTCGCTACCCGTGAGAAATCCTTCATTCGAATCAGAGTGATTTTGAGACGGGGGGTCACATGACGCGACTGCAAAGATGACGCACGTCGCTCGTGGTCACCGGGCCTTAAGTCGCCTCTTACGACAAACAAGGGATACTGCGGGACTCTTCTAACCCCCATTCTGCACGGATAAATTTTAATGTATAACTCAAGTTTATATTAGACGAATTTTGTTATATTTTTAATTATAATTTAAACAAATAATTTATTTTCAAATCTTTATAAATTATGTCATAGTTAATTTTATACTTTTTTAAAAAAAAATATTATATTTACTTATCACATTATTTTGTTAAATATATTAAATCACCTAATTTATTGTAATATGATTTTACTTCCTAATGTGGGGCAATTAATTGTAATAAATACATAGACGTAGCTACTCTAATCTTTCTTATACTTTTAAAATACCATCTCCCTGTATAAAAAAACATTTAGCTTAAAAGTTATTACTAAGGGATTCCTTTAAAAACATTACATATATTATTTATATTGATATGTACCTATTCATTTCAGTGCTAGATTCTTCTGCTCAAATTCATAATGGCATACTCGAAGGTAATGTTCATTTATTAGGTCAATTTGAAGAGTGCATTGACATATCAGTCTTGGAAATTATGAATACTTCGTTTACTGGACAGTATTGTATTGCAAGATACTACAAACTTCAGGAGGTAAACATGTCATCACAATAATTGCTTTGTTTGTTTTTCATGTTTTTTCTAGCTCACCACTACTAGGTAGTAAAGAGTGCTTTGTACTATATTTCTCGCTTGTATAGAAATAGAAGTGATGATTCATTTGTGTAAATAGGCTGGTTAGCTTATCTTTTGTGTAGAAAATCATTTGAATTTTCATTTAGTTTCATTCGTCTGGCTCTTGATTTTTGAGGTGCCCTTCGCTTTTTATTACTCGATAGTGCGTATGAGTCATATGTTCATTCCATTTTATACGCAAGGAGAATATTTTAAATGCCATCTGAGTCACCCATTTTGATTTAAGCTTATATTAAGATCATTTTTACAATTTTTTGTAAACATTAATATTTTTGTTTTGTCTTTTTAATAATATTATATTTCAATATATTTGTTCTTTCATCGTATTATTATTATTTTAAAATGTTTCTTTTGTTATATTTTAATATGTTTACTGTGTATTTTTAATGTAGTTTATACACCTGTGTTATTTTAGCAGATATATCACTAAATTTGTACTTACACCTCATTCGAGCACTCCTATGGAGTATCTTCTCATATTGATATTTATCCTTTGTACATTTATGTACAAATTTTAGTATTTGTATAGGTTTTTATCTTATATTCTCACTTGCCTATTACGACAGGTGAATTAATTATTGTGTCTTTCCTCTACGGGGATTTTTACTATTTTTAATATATCGTTTAAGTCCCTAATGACCTCATTGTGTCGACGGGCCTATAAACTCTATTATTATTATTATTATTATTATAAATAATAATAATAATAGTAATATTTCACAATAAATACTTTTTAAATATTTTATTTCAACAGTTTAAAGAATATAATTAGTAAGATAGAAAAAACCACAGGTGATTTGAATTTGCGGTTATATTTCGGTTCAAAGATTAACCTGCATTTTAACAACGGTCATTCATCACCATAGTTATATTCATAAAATATTATTAATTAATTATGAACAAACACTTGTAAAAGAATATATATATCTTTTTATAGAATATGCCAAATGGATTAAAAGCCTTAATGGAATTGTCATTTTGCATTCCCTCGTCGTGTTCTGCCTCTGATTGGCAACGGCACCTAATAAAACTTATGGAGCCCTACAATGTATCCTACCATGTCGAGGTGAAGGAAATGGAATGCCAGACCAAAACAACCAGGAAACTAGATACTGCTGATTGGGTGGCTGGGTAAGCTGCTATTATGTATTTGTATGCATGAAGATACTATTAAAACAATTTTCTTTTTGACTTTAAAAATCAAAAGCGCTAGAAAGTATGAAACTAGATACATTTGTGTAGTAATTGTACACACAAAAATAATCATATGTGCTTCCAAGTCTATAGCTATATAATTATATTAAATGTACATTTTATATTTATTTTATCACCTCGTCTTAATGGTGTCGCGAAAAAAAGCGTCCAGCGAAAAAAGCCGCCACTGAAATAAGCCACCACTCTTGGGCTAGATGACACTCCTGAGCCTCACGGGTTTTGGCCTGGTGAGATGGAGGAGTAGGGGTGGGTAATCCAAAAATGGATTCTCGTCACACTTTATCCAGGATTTGGACTGGCTAAATGATAGAAATATGTTTCTGTCATTGATAAACACATTTATATCATTTAGGCATGTTAAAAATCACATTTCTATTATTTAGGCGTGTTTAAAATCATCTAGAAGATATATTCTTCATGAGTTGGGAGCTTGAGTTTAATTTACTCCATGGTTTATAAGATAGGAGTGTGTCTTAAGACACCCCCTGATGTCACCAGTTCACTCACACTTCTTGATAGTTTTCTCAATTCTCTCGTCCAGCTTCTTGTATGCGGTTTTTCTCTTCTTTCCTTCGAGTTTCTTCTGTAACCTAATAAACATGCAGGTTGAGTGTTCCGCTTCTGTTTGAAAACACTGAATCACTTCCTTAATTCTGGGGTTAGGTCTTGAACACATGCTGTTTGGTCGGCGGTTCCAGCTTTCAACTGCCCCAGGCAGTAGGCAAGGCGGCCTGCCGAAAATAAAACTTAGCTAGTTACTAATATTAGTTTAAATTGAAAAAGGTAATTTCATAGACGTGTTTACTGATTCCACACTAATATTTATTAACTTTTTCATTAATAAATATATTTAAATTATGATTTGATTTTTACTTTGTGATTTGATGTCCATTCTATTTTAGAAAAATTAACATAAAATGTCTTAAAATGATTTACAAGTTGTCAACCTTGCTGCACCTTAGATTTTTGTGTGTATATTTACAACTTGGTTAAATTATAGTTATTCCTAGAATTATTTTCATTTGACTTCTAAGAGATGATAATGTAGTTTTCTGAATGACTACCGTATTACTAAGCAAATTAATTTGATTTGGAATAGTAAATGAAAAAGTTGGCGTCTCTTACGTTGGTCATCCAGGTTGAAATGCAGACGTGTTCAGTGTCCACTTTGAAGATTGGTAGATCTAAGAGTTGTTTTAACATATTTATTATGTGTTCTAAGAATGGGGGGGAAGTATAATATAGAACGGGGATGTGTTGGAAAGGCGAGGAATATGCCAAGGATCTAAATTAAACATCTGTTGGGAACTTCATAGACCTATATTTGGATCATAGCTAAACCTTCAACCAAAATTTTCTAACAAATTCTAAAATTGGTATATATTATTTAAACGAGACATATAAAAAGACAAAAATATGTATGCTATTAAAACATTTCCATTCCAGTGGAAAAATGAGTTTCATTATTTATTGATTTCAATATATAGATTTTAATAACAAATTAAATTTAAAATGCATACGGTTTTCAAACAAACACGTACTAGTTTATCAGTTGGCATTTTAATTTTTAATATATATATTTAGTAACATATTAAATTTAAAATATATAGCGTTTTCAAACAAACATGTACTAGTTTGTTAGTTGGCAGAATTTTTTAATATGTACATTTCTTTTTTTCAGGTCGTTGATTGTATTCGTTGCACTGTTGGTAGTTGCCAGTACATCTTATGATATATACCGCCCTTCAGGTAGGTCATGTTAAAATAGTGTAATGTGTTTGGCTAATATCGTATGATATTTTCCAGTTATAATAAACACCATTCAAGGTGTGATATATATTATTAATTTTGTGTAGAACGTAGTATATTTGAATTATATCGTATGCTAATTTCAGGTACTATTATTTACCAACCAAATGTAGTAAAAAATAATCTTTATTATACTTATATTATTTGTATAAATGGTAATGAAGTGGGGAAACTTTACAAGATAAAACATGGGCTATAGCTTGACATTGATCATCTTACACGTAATTTTTTTACATAAATTATGTAATACAATTCCTTTAAATGGGGCACATCTGGACTTAAACAAAATTACTCCAAATAAAGCAAAATACTTACTCGGTCACTATCAGGGAACCCTCCTGCGAGACGGGGTTTAGAATAGTCCCGCAGTAACCCCTGCTTGTCGTAAGAGGCAACTAAAAGGGGAGGATTCTGTGTATGACAAACCTTTCCTTTATCTTTCCTTTCTCCCCCTTTTTTCTCCTTTCTCTCTCTTTCCTTCCTTCTATTACTCTCTTTACTTCCTTCTATTACTCTCTTTACTTCTCCTTCCCTTCCCCCTGTCGTTCATCCTGCACGGAAGCTTTGTCCTCTCCGTTGACGACGTCTGCTACTAACCTGGCTCTACTCGGACAATTACTGGATACCTCTCCAATTAAGCTATTGAATGACAGTGCGCTGGTTGTAATATCTTGATAGAAGGGCCCCAGGGATGACAATAACCGGGTACCCTACTTTGAGAAAAGATCAGTTGCGTTCATGAGGGCCCGGACGTCAAATTGGCACTTTCTTGCACCCACTTGCTGCGACGACCTCTCTCCTGTCGATGTACCATGCGAAGGTTGTCTTGTGTAGCGTCTTGTGGAGTTTCCCGTCGAGAGTGTTAACAGTGCCAGATGTGGTAGAACCAACTTGGGCCACCCTGTGTCTACAATCCGAGTATTGTGCAGGTTGTCCCCCAAAAAGGCATGGCCACCTCTATTGTTGCAGCTGACACCTTACTCTCCGCTACCAACGTACTACCAAAATCTGCTGGCAACTCACTGCCCAGCCCATTGCAGAGTCGTAATATGGATAAGAGGCGGAAACGGTTAAGACCGGTGGAGCCGCACAGATTCTTCAATGTTTGCAAGGGAGTGCTCACTTGATATGACCTCAACTGCGTAAGCTTTCCTCTCAACATGTCACCGAAGTATATAGGATCACCACTAAAAGGAACGATGTTGTGAAGAACAGTGATAGTTATATTCTAACATTTGCCACTCCTTCCCTACCAAAGGAGCTGGTTTCCACGTGCTCAGGGTCCGGACGTATGTTCCCAACCCTTGGCGCTGTTTTCAGTGACAGGAATTTGGGCATACGAAGCTGCAATGCCGTGGTAAGTCAACCTGTGCAGATCGTGGACAGGAGGCACACGATCAACCGTGCGAGTCTCCTAAATCCTGCATAAATTGCAGGGGTCCGCATTCTGCCTGGTCTCGGTCCTGTCCGAACTGGAAGGTAGAGAAAAAAGTCCTGGAGATCCAAATAGATAAGAAGATCCCTTGTGCACAGGAACGCAAAGAGTATACTTCACTGCAAACTCCAGTATTTCAAACTTTCTACAGCGAAATTGTTAGCCAAAATATAAATTGTCCTAACTGCCATTGCTCAGTTAATATAACTAAAACGTCTAAATGACTTGTGCCACTCGTCTCTACTCGAGAGACACAAAGACAAACAGCACCAACTATGTTGGTGCAAAAAAATGCACAAGTGGTGACACCCTCACGGAAGTCCTCTCCACCACCCGTACTCCCGAGGAGACCTCCTCGGGGAACACCCCCGACCCTCCATCGGGAAATCCCCCCGAGCCCTCCTCGAGGAACACCCCCGAACCCTCTCCGGGGTGCTTAATCACTTGCGACTGTTGTTGGTTCGCCCACATTACCTTCTGGGTCTCTAGAGGTAGGATTGGAAGTCGGAACAGGAGAGGCCGCAAAGGCGATATCCAGAGGTGCTTTGAAGAAGGACCAGCAAAGGACCGCCGAAAAAATCAATATAAAAAATGGTCGAGGACTGTAACAAAGCATTCGCGCACAGATCCAACGCCCAAGTCTCTTCTGGAGAAACAATAGCCTATCTTGAAACGAGAGGTCAAGGAAAGGTTTGGAAAAGCAAGAAGGCCTAAAAAGGTCCAAAACCAATATTTATTTAAAAAAAATAGAGCCATGGATTGCGTGGATGAATAAATGTATATTTATTCATAATGTTGCTACTACAATGGAATTATAGGGGTTTCTGTGCTCAAGTAGAGGAATTTAAACTACAAATTTCTTCCCTGCATCCTGCCATCTTTTGTTTGCGGGAGATCCACTACCACCGTACTGACAACACTGATGCTTCGTGGGTACAATGTATATCGTATTGACAAGCCATTCTTTGATCGATCTAGTGGAGGTGTGGCTAAACTAGCACGAATCAATATATATCATAAGTTTATAAATGTTTTAACTTATTTCCAAGTGAATGCTGTCAGAATCTCCATCCGTCTGGAGGTAACAATATGCTGCATCTACCTCCAACTGGGTGAAAGTGTTCCTAAGAGGACTATAAAGGCCCTTTTTATACAACTTCCCGCCCCCTATATCATCTTGGGGGGTTTTAACGCACATAACCTGGTGTGGGGATCTAATTTTACAGACGCCCACGGGAGGATGGTAGAGGATATTCTTGTTTGGGGAAACCTGATGTTAATGAACACCGGGACTCAGACACACTTCTCCATCTTTAATGGTGTATCCTCTGCCATCGACCTAACTTTATGTAGCCCCGGAATCGCTTCTCACTTCCTTTGGGAGGTTCACTAGGACCTATGTGGCAGTGATCATTATCCCATTCTGCTTTCACCTCTTCAAGCTCCTCCCATTACAGCGCGAATACCCCAATGGGTGCTGAAACGTGCTGATTGGGATAGATTCCGCGAGCTCGCCGTATTTAACGAGTGCAATTCTCTTGATGTTGATGTTAATGCTGGGCATTTTAATTCGACGGTCATCACGGTGGTGAGGGATTCTATCCCTAAATCCGTGCCAAATCCGCGCCACCATCCCGTTCCCTGGTGGAACGAGGAGTGTTTGTTGGCTATTTCCGACCGTTGAAGGGTCCTACGTCTCTTTCATCGACGTCCTAAGTTAGAGAATCTGGAATATTTCCAGATTCTACGTGCTTGAGCTCGCCGTGTCATTCGTGAAAGCAGAAGAATGTCTTGGAGAAAGTTTATTTCAACCCTTAGAATTTCCACTCCCACAACTAAGGTTTTGGACAATATTCGTAAATTACGTAATAGCAACAATTTCAATAATAATATACCTGCCCTAGTTTCTAATGGTTCACTTGTGTCCTCCTCTGTGTAGGTCGTAAATGTATTGGGCTCGATGTTTGCCGCTATTTCTAGCACTGCGAGCTACTATAACGTGTGGACGGCGCATAAGCGGAACATCGAGCGCCTTACTATTGATTTTGGCCAAAGTCGGGGGGAGGATTATAACTCCCCCTTCACTAATGAGGAACTTACCTATGCCCTGTCCCAAGCGGGAAACACAGCTTCTGGCCCGGATGACATCCATTACGAAATGTTGCGCCAACTGCCCCCTGCCGGACGGGCGTTCCTCCTAGGCCTTTACAATTGTGTTTGGGAATCTCGTCAGTTCCCAACACTGTGGAGGCAAGCAACCGTTATCCCAATATATAAAAGTGGCAATGATAAATTAAACCAACTAGTTATAGACCTATAGCATTAACTAGTTGTGTATGCAAAATATTAGAGAAAACGATCAATAAACGACTTATATTGTATTTAGAATCCCGCAATCTGCTATCTAATATTCAATGTGGTTTTCGCCGTAACCGATCCACGGTGGATCATCTCGTCCGTCTTGAGATTGCGGTTCATGACGCCTTTCTCCATAAAAAAAACATCTATTGGCTGTTTTCTTTGATATGGAGAAGGCGTATGATACCACATGGCGTTACGGCATCTTAAAACCCCTTTTTATTTGGGATTCCGGGGGAACCTCCCTATTTTTATAGCTAATTTTATGTCAGATAGACACTTCCGGGTAAGGTTAAACAACACCTTATCCGATGATTTTACTCAGGAAAATGGGGTCCCTCAGGGTAGTATTCTAAGCTGTACGTTGTCCGCCATTGCGATAAATAGCATTGTAGATAACGTACACATTCCTGTTCGTTCATGCCTTTTCGTGGATGACTACGCAATTTATTGCAGTTCATCGAGTCTCCACAGGGCTGAACGACAGATACAACTCGCTGTAAACAATCTATGGTTGTGGGCATCTCGTAATGGCTTTCGTTTCTCCGCGGCCAAGACGACTGTCGTCCACTTCCATAGATTACGCGGAATACAACCAGCCCCAAATATTTTAATGAACAACGTTGTTTTACCTGTCTCGGAGAGCGTAAGGTTCCTGGGACTTTTATTTGATTTTAAACTAACTTGGATCCCCCACATCAAAGACCTGAAAGCGAGGTGTGTTAAAGCTTTGAATTTGCTTAAAGTAGTAAGTGGTCGCTCTTGGGGTGCTGATAGGGAAACCTTGATGCGCCTTTATAGGGCCTTGGTAAGATCCAAACTAGATTACGGCAGTTTTGTTTATGGCTCAGCTAGACCCTCGGCGTTAAAGATGCTAGATAGTGTCCACCATGCTGGCATTCGACTGGCTACTGGTGCCTTTCGTACCAGTCCAGTCGTCAGCATCTGTGCCGACGCCGGTGAGCCCCCTCTTTCTTACCGGCGGTCCTATCTTCTAGCATCTTACGTGTCGAAACTGCACTGCTTACCGGAGCATGTTGCCTACCGTCCTGTGTTTCATCCCCCTAACCGTGTCTTGTATGAAACCAAATGGCGTAGTACAAGGCCGGTTGGGATCAGGATGCTATCGGTTTTCGACACGTGTGGGATAGTCCTGCCAAAGGCTATCCCCACATCCCCAGGTCGAGTTTCTCCCTGGAAGATACGCCTACCTCAATGCCATTTCGACCTTGCCAAGTTCCCTAAAGCGACCACCCCACATTTTTTTATACGAGAGGACCTTTAATGAGCTCCTCGCAACCCGCTTTATGGGTTTTAAACGCATTCACATGGATGGCTCAAAATGCGGGGCCTCCGTGGGATGTGCTTTTGTTGTGGAAGGATCCAATTTTAAATATGGTTTACCTCAAGAAGCCAGTGTTTTACGGCTGAACTCTATGCCATTTTTAAATTCTTATGTTTTGTTTATCGTGTCACCGTTCTGTTCTTATCTGCACTGATTCCATGAGTGCTCTGTTGGCATTGTCCACTCTCTACTCGTGGAATCCCCTCGTGCAGATGATTCACGAACAAATTTTAAAAATTTATTCATTAATTATCCTTCTTGCCTTTTTCTGGATTCCTGGTCACGCCGGTCTTTCAGGAAATTAACTGGCGGACCAGGCGGCCAATGAGGCAGTACGCTTGCCTCCTGATGCGAGTCTGGGTGTCATGTTTTTAGATCTAAAGGGCTATGTTCGGCGTGGTGTCTTACGCACCTGGCACGAGCAGTGGGTCTCGACCCCTGCTCAGAACAAGCTGCGGTCCATCAGGTACGGTGTGTCGCGGTGACCCTCTTCTATACGAAAGTCTAGAAGAGAGGTCATCGTGACGAGGCTCCGCGTCGGGGATATGTCATTGACCAATGGTTTTTTATTAAGAGGGGATCCACCTCCAGTGTGTGAATTTTGTGATGCTCCCCTCAGTGTGCACCACATTTTGGTGTAGTGTCGCAAACTAGCCCCTATCCGCGTGCCTTGATTTTAAAGGTGACCTACGTTTTTTATTGCGTGATAGCGCGGATGGAGTTATTTGTTTACTCCGTTTTATAAGCCAGGCGGATCTTCTTAATGCCATATGAGTCACTTTCATAAAGTGACTCATCTGGATTTTATCTCATATTGAGACATTTTTAACATTTTAGTGTATTTTAAAATGTTTGTTTTGTCTCTTTAACACGCATATGGTTTTAATATGTGTGTTTTGTCTTTTTAACTCAAATATAGTTTTAATATGTTTTTTTTTTCTTTTTATTGGAGTGATACACCTGTGGTTTTTTTAGCTAGTGTATCACTCGTTTGTACCATGAGCCCATTTGAACACTCCTATGGATTGTCTCAGATGGGTATTTTATAGCTTTTCTATTTATCTTATATTTATATCACTTATTAGTTTTACCCGCATATTCTGCAGGTGAATGATTATGTATCTCCCCTATGAGGATTTTATTATGTTTTCAATACATTTCAAGGCCCTAATGACCTCGATGTGTCGATGGGCCTCTGAACCATAATAATAATAATAATTCAAGCTATATTTTAATAAATTTTGGAAACACACTTTTTTTAAATTTATCTTATAGGTATTTATAAATTTGAAATGTTGCTGTAGCTATTATATTTTTTATTGTGTTTTAGATTCCAAGAAAAACCTTTATATAGCATTTTCTTTATATTCTAATGGCATATTTCTACTAGACACGTCCATCAATGAAAACAGCTTACAAGTTCTTAATGGCCTGCGAGTTTTATCATGTGCTTGGGTAGTGATTTTACATCATTATTTATGCCTTATGCCAGAAATCTGTGGGATTGGATATCACAACTTCCAAACACGGGTATGGCTATTATTTAATTAATACTTAGTGTATGTTTAGTTACAAAAGAAAAAAACATATATTAAGACAAGTAGAATATACTGCGAGACTATTCTAAAGCCTGTCCCGTGGGGGAAGTAACTTAAATTTTCACGCCACCAATCAGGCTGAATTGCTAGAATATATCCTTCAATTTTCAACAAGGTGAAGAGCACAACTGTTCACTTATTTCTTCGTCACTTAATATTATAATTCATTCAAATCTGATAAGGTGACGTCAAATACGTCACTCCGAAATCACAATACTATCATCATGACGCCACTGACGTTATACTGTCACTATTATTTAAATATCTCTAGCATAGCTACCCCCTCCAACCACAATTAGTTATCTTATGACGTCACTGTAAAAACGTACACACCCCTGCATAATTAATTATTTTAAAACGTCACTGTACCTGGTACTTAATATTATAATTCATTCAAATCTGATATATAATGTGACGTCTAGATAAAATGCATTCCGGGACGTCACCATACACTCATAAACACAGGGTTTATACCAGAAATACGTCATTGAAACTTCACTATCAATATAACCATACAATCATACGTCAGATGCTGGCTCCGTCACAGATACGGACTACCAATATTTTAATCACACTATACCCTCATACGTCATAATTACAGTTGCTGGCTCATAGCGGGCTTATACCTGACATACGTAATTGAAACGTCACTACTACCTGACATACGTCTTTGAAACGTCATTACCAATATAATCATACTTTCAAACGTCAGTAGTTGGCTCTTTCTCAAAGAGGGAACAAACCCAACCTTATACTATTAAGATGGTTTGTGGTTATCTATCAAGGGAAATGATCACTCCATCACTTTGTTGGCCAAGTTCAGGAAAAACTCACAGATAGTTCGGTAATTAAGTTTGCTCGCTATGCACAAGTATCAAACGGCCAGATAATGCTAACAAAGCAGCATTTGATGGATAAATTGAACCAATTTTAAATAATCCAACTTTTGTTTTCAAAAATGACAGCGTAACTGGGTTTTCATTTAAAAAGGGTGTCAATAATAATAATAATAATAATAATGTTTAGCCAGTCACCAAGAAACAGAATGGAAATATACTATTTAAAAACGAAAATAGTCAGAGAATATTTGGCTACAATTTGACTTTGGCCTCCAAAGTTAGGACCTACTCATTATTAATGCAACTGTATTCCTTCTCTTAGACTCTGCTATGATTGAGGAATGACCATGGGCACGGGACGAATCCTGGATAGCTCGTTGGTAAGAGCATTGGCGTACTAAGCTGAAGGTCCCGGGTTCGATTCCCGTGTCCAGGTGTCATTTTTCAATTTTCAGAATACTAATACTGTTTAGCCAGTCACCAATAAAGAGAATGGAAATCTACTATTTAAAAACAAAAATAGTCAGAGAATATTTGGCTACAATTTGCCTTTGTTCTCCAAAGTTAGGACCTACTCATTATTAATGCAACTGTATTCCTTCTAAAACAATTCATCCACACAAATCCTACCTTAATATGAGGATGTGAAGTTTCCGTTGAGTGTCTGATTTTAAATCAAATTTCTTTCTTAAAATGGCTCTAAAAACTACTAAAATTTTTGTTTTAGATGAATACTCAACTGATTCCTCAAATGATTTTAGGCAACACGCTGCAAGTAGACACATTTTTCGTAATCAGTGGACTTCTCGTCAGTTATGTATTTTTTAATAAATTAAAGGATGGGACAATCTCGTCCTTTCGTGTTCTACCATATTACATTCACCGCTACTGCAGGTAAGTGGTTTATATTAGAAATATTTATGCTATTATAACGATATTATAATTTATTTGAACTGAGTATGCACTGGAATACTTCTTTTTAACTGTGTACCATATCTCGTGGGAATAAAATGTTGACCTCTGAATCAGACGCTGGAAGCGTAGCCTACTGACAAACCCTTCTAACATTTGTTAACACCTGTCATGCCACATGATAAAGTCATCCATAAGCCACCTAACTCTTTTTTCTTCCTTTTTGGATCCACCTAACCTTCCCCATGTAACACCAAGTAGATATTTTTAATAATCCCTCCATCTCCAACTTATGTTACGTACCTTCTCATATCAAGAGTGAATCTCATTGTTTCATAGGGAAGCTTTAGTGACACCAAAGGAGGGAATCATATTTAATACTACTTAGAATAGAAAGTTATCTACACGTATGCTTAATTAATTATGAAAGCATGGAAAGTAAAATTTTATTTTTTAAACATTAAAATTGTGAATAATTTCTGTGTTACGTAATACTGTACTGACCCACCCTCCCCTATGTAGACCTTAAGTATAACTTAAGTTATTAGATACAACTACTCCAAGACTCGTGATTTCGTCAGGCGCTAGGCAAGGGGGCCTGCTGAATTTTAAACTCCCCAAGAGAAATTATACTTGGTCACATCCTCGCGGTGGTTCTCGGGTAGCGCTGAGAACTATGCCATTAAGATTCAAACAAAAATTCCTTAATTTCAGTTAAAAGTAGATTATAACACAATATCCCGTGTGAAGAACGGGCATTCAGCTAGTTATGTGTATATTTATGTATAAAATATTATAATAATTCAAAAATATACATGACAAGATTTTATTTTGATTTCATAAAAACATTTTAAAATGCATACTTTTATTTTGACTCTACATTGGTCAGACAACTTAAAACCAGAATATTTTTAAATTTAAAAAAATGACTCTGGATTTCGTGTACAAGTGTCATCTTTCAAAATTTACGAGTACGATAATTGAAATGGAATATATCCTTTTTATTTTATAAACTTCAGTGATCATGCGAATTATATTGTACAGCGTTCGATTAATTCCATGTTAAAATCATAAAATAAAAGGTTGAAGATCACCGACAACAGGAAGAGGTTTACGAGTTCCTTTGCAAGGTTCAATGAGCAGACTTATTACAAATCACTCGAGTAATAAGGTGTAACCGATTGTCGTTGAAAATATATTCGAGGGAATGGTTTTCTCAAAATAACTCGATTCACTATTAGATATTTAGAATTACTTGGATTCTGCCCACCACTATTCATTTGGGACGAATTACAATAAGAGTCTAGCGCATTATATCACTTGGCCATTGGCACGAAAAATTATTATGTTTGAACCCCTAAGGCTGAAAAGGTAATATTCCGGTCTTAAATGAAGTCCTTCTCATCCGATTGGATTCTATACCCTCCCGACTCCGGTAGACACACTCAGCTGTCAAAGATGGGAAGGGTCTTAATGAAGGGGGAAATATAACCAAACGAGGATTATTTCATGCTTTAGTGCAACCCGCTTTACAAATAGCTTTGAATTTACCAAGTAGGCGACATCGCGGCGGATGAGGAATTTATAGTATGAATATGTGAAATTTCATCGTTAATTTGCGTCTCTCTTGTACATTAAGTTGATAATAATTTTTTGCTTTGTGGCTAATTTATTATCATACTATCTATGCTTCGAGTAATCGATTTATAATTTGAAAAACGATCGATTCGAACCAATCTATTGATTTATTGAATTTAAAACTCCCAATCTTAATCAGCCGGACCGTTTAGATGGTTTATACAGACCAAAAAAGAGTATATTATGACAATCATTTGTATTAAGCCACCTTTTTAATAAATTTAGAATAGCTTTTAATACCATTCTGAGACACATGATTCACCAGGAGAAAAGGATGCTTACCTTGAAGAACTCACAGACATCTAAGAAATAGCTAAAAACAATTACCACAGTACTATCATGATAAAACAACTCTTGAGACGTGGTTAATTACAATTTAATTTTTTTTTTTTAACATCCCTCCACCCCTCTGCGGGACGGGGTTTAGAATGACCCGAAGTAAACCCTGCTTGTCGTAAAAGGTGACTAAAAGGGCAGTTTTCTGTGTAGGACGTACCTCGTGCAGGATAAACCTTTCCTATATCTTTCCTTTCACATCCTTTTCTTCTTCCTTCACTTTCACCATTTTTTTTCACTCTTCCCCCTTCATTTTATCTCTCCTTACTTCTTTCTTCCCTTTCCCCTGGCGTTCATTCTGCACGGAGGCCTTTGGCCTTTCTGTTGACGACTTTGGCTACTAACCCGGCTCTTCTCGGTTTATTATTGGCTACCACTGCTTTGAGCTCCTGAATGAAAGTGCGCCGGTCGCAATACCTTAGTAGAAGGGCCTTAGGGATGACAATAAACTGGGTACCCTACTTTGGAAAAAGATCGGTTGCGTTCATGAGGGCCCGGACGTAAAATTGGCACTTTCCTACACCCACTTGCTGCGACGACCTCTCTCCCGGCGATGCCCTATGCGAAGGTTGTCATGTCTAGCGTCGTATGGGGCCTCTCGTCGGGACAGTTAACAGGGCCTTATGTGGTAGTACCAACTGGGATCACCCTAGGTCTAGGATCCGAGTATTGTGTTGGTTGTCCCCAAATACGGCATGGCCGATAATATTGTCACCGCTAGCACCGTACTGCTAAATTCTGCTCGCATCTCACTGCCCGGCCCCTCACAGGGCCGTAATATTGATAAGAGATGGAAACGTGTAAGGCCGTCCAGCCCTTTATTAGGAAAAATCCAGGAAGTTTTGAGGCCCCAGTCGCGCTTCCTGGTTATGTCTCGAGTAGAAAACAATGAAGACTTGAAACGTGTTAGGCCATTTATACTCGAAAGAGAGATAAATGGAGCAGTGAAATCGGAAGTCTCAATAAGGAAACTGCGTGATGGCACCATCATGATCCAGATCCACGACTGACACACAGTCTTCAAATATAATGGCGATCTCAGAAATACCGTTGAGCAATACGACTCACATACCAATGAAGGTGGAACCTCACAGGTTCCTCAATGTTTGCAAAGGAGTGGTCACTTTGCTATGACCTCGACTGCGTGAGAATTGAGGATATCTGTGAGGAGATTTCCCCTCAGCACGTCATCGAATTGTACCGCAATTAAACCAAAAAGAACGGACAAGAGAAAAAAACTGACACGCATATCCTCACTTTTGCGACACCTAACCTTCCAAAGGAGGTCCGAGCAGGTTTACACGTGCTAAAGGTCCGGCCGTACGTCCCTAATCCTAGGCTCTGTTTTCAGTGCCAGGAATTTGGGCATACGAATATGCGATGCCGTGGTAAGCCGACCTGTGCGGATTGTGGACAAGAGGCTAACGAAACACCATGTGAGTCTCCGAACTTCGCGTAAACTGCAAGGGTCCACACTCTGCCTGGTCTCGGGCCTGTCCAAAATGGAAGGTAGAAAAAAAATTCCTGGAAATTCAAACAGAAAAAAGATCTCTTATGCCCAGGCACGCAACGAATACGTATCTAGTCAAGCTCTGGTATTTCAGACATCATTAAATCAGATTGTTAGTCAGAACGTCAACTGTCCCAACTGCCATTGCGCAGTTAATCTCGCTAAGAAGCCATCGCGACCGGTGACATTGGTCTCTGCCCAAGACACCCCTATTGAAAACGCGCCAACTAAGGTGTCACCGATATTTTCACTGGGAGCAAAACTGCCAACTATGTCGTCTCCCCCACCCGTCCCACTGAGGAGCCCTCCTCGTGAAACACCCTCGAGCCCTCCTCGAGGAACGCCCTGACCCCTCCTCAGGGAACGCCCTCGAGCCCTCCTCGGGGAACGCCCCCGAGCCCTCCTCGGGAAAATAAGTTACGTGCGTGCGCGGTTGAGTCACTCGTTCTTTCCTCTTGGCTTCCGGAGGCCGGGACGAGTGGAGAAACAGGAGAGGCCGCAAAGGCGAGTCCCACTGGTGCCTTGAATAAGGACCAGCGAGTTACCGCCGAAAAAAATAATCTGAAAAAAGCGTATAAGGCCTTAACAAAGCCTTCGCGCAAGGATACGACTACCCAGTCTCTCCAAAATAAACTAAAGCGTATCTTGAAGCGAGAGGTCCAGGACAGACTGGGAAAGGCAAGAGGACCTAAAAAGGCATTCAACTAATTTTTATTTTTAAGAAATAGAGTTATGGATTGCGAGGATAATTAAATCTTATATTAATAAAGTATGTCGCTACTACAATGGAATTGTAGGGGTTTCTGTGCTCGTGTAGAGGAAATAAAACAACAAATTTCTTCCCTGCATCCTTCCGTCTTGTGTTTGCAGGAGACCCACTTCCGCCCAAATGACAACCCGATGCTTCGTGGGTACGATGTGTATCGTACCGACAAGCCATTCTTTGATCAGTTTAGCGGAGGTGTGGCTATAATCGCACGAAAGAATATATACCAGAAAAATATTAATATCGTTTCTGATCTCCAAGTGATCGCTGTCAGAGTCTATCTTGCTTTGGAGATAACAGTGTGCTGCATATACCTCCCGCCAGGTGAATGTATTTCGAAGAGGAGCCTAGAGGCCCTCTTTTTTTGCAACTTCCCGCCCCCTATATCATCTTGGGGGATTTTAATGCGCATAACCTGGTGTGGGGATCTAATTTTACAGATGCCCGTGGG
>CABEEJ010007742.1:0-28310 GCA_901482245.1 Timema douglasi | reverse complement strand
CCTGTCACATGAGGCTAGTTTACTAGCTACTAGTCAAAGCTGCTTTACTAGCAAGACATATTAGCTGCTAGTAACCCTGTCACATGGGGCTAATTAAGCTAGTGGCGAGTGTAATACTTGCTTGTTCATTGTGTTGAAATGTCATCTGTAGGTGTTAGGCGTGATATTTTGAGATGTTTGTTGAGGATGGGAGAGCATGATATTTGTGAGAAGATGTTGAAGCGGAAACGGCGCTGGTGGGTTGCGGACTGTATAAGTAGAAGGGAGCATCTTGGGGCTTCCTCAAGTCTTCTTAAAGAACTCGCTTTAGAGGATCCAAAAGCATACATGAATATGTTAAAAATGGCAGAGTTGAAGTTGAGCCATTAATACAATTGGTCTCGCCTCTTATAAAGAAGTCAAATAGTTGAGATCTTACTGCAAATGGTGAGTCAGTCAAATGACATAAGTTGTCGACTAGTGCTGATAAAGTTAAACATGGTAAACTTGACTAGCCGCTAGTAAAATACTTGCCATTGAGTACTACTAGACGCTAGTTGAGTGTTAACACGATGCTAGTTCATTGAATTTACTAGCTGCTAGCAACAAACAGCTAATTAACTAGCCCTGTGTGACTGAAGATTTAAGGTCAGGTTATTGATGCTGGATTGCTCAGTTTCATGGCAGTCAAAACATCACTGGTAAGGAAAGCAAATAAAAAATAAGTCAGGTTTAAGGCACGCCAATATTGGAATGCTTAACATTGACAAAATATACATTTTACTGTTGAATTGAAGTGTCAATTCTTTGGTTCAAAAGTTAAGACATATGTTCATCAATTAATTGGTGAGCATTTAAATTTTCAGTATATTACATTTACTATCAAGCATAGTGTATGTTTTGTCATGGTTTGGTGAGGCTTCAGAGGAGATTAAGTTGGCAATGTAGTCAAAATAGAGGGCAACATATATCAAAATTAGTATCATAGAATTCTTCATTGCAATGTGATTTAGTCAGGGCTATGTATTTTCGGGACGTACTTAAGGGATTGACCCGCTTCAGCGGCCACGTGGTCTAACAAACTACTCTCCGTGGTAGACTAGACTGCCGATGACGGGGACATCGAGGTTCGAATCTCAATCTGGTGTACTGAGGGTGATTTTACCAAAATTGTTTTCCACTCTTCCTCCAAGCAAATGTTGGTACACTTCTTCTGAGTATATCTATGCTAGTCCCTAAAACCATTATTGTAATTAGTACATAACCCAATAACCCGAACAGGTAGTAAGACGTACTAAAAAAAACTTAGTGGTTAAGTGTTAGAAAAAGCGGTAGCCTTAACTTCACCATTAAACTCTACTATTAATATTACTTATATACATACCTAGTCACGACGTTGCCTTACAGGGTGGACAATAACTTGTGAATATAGCTTAAAAAAACACTTCCTACTCAAGGCAATTGGCCCTTTTCATTTGGCGTGGAAATGCAGAGCAATGAAAACAAATCTTGACGAATTTTTATTGTTTTGTTATTTTCTTTTCGTTTGTTCAAGAATAGAAGCATGTGGATTAATTTATATGAATCTGTCCATACGAGTTTTTCTACATACATTTATTAGCTATCCCATTCCAACCACATTCACCTTGCTCTTGTTTTTCTACTGACAAACCCAAGCTTCACATCCATAAAACAATGTTTGGGTCAACACGCTTTTATTTACTGCCATCTTTGTTTCTTTTGATACTACCTCATTCTTTGCACTAGTCCACTTATACTTCATTCACGGTAGGAGTTTACCTCTGAAAGGTCTTTTTTCTTACCAATATCCTACTATATAATAGAGTTCTGGTAGGGAAAAAAGTCCTTTCACAGGTAAACTCCTACCGTGAACGAACTTTACATCCAACTACTCTCCGAGATGCATTCACCCATATATCAATTTACCCATTACAAAACATTCTGCCCAGATACACAAAATAATTCACTGGTTCTAACAGTTATCCATTTATACTAAGCTTAGAATAATATCCTGATCTGTCCTTATCAAAAACTGGCACTGCCTGTCGCCAATTTCAAACAATTTAGTGCATTCTGCAAGTCACTTTCATTCCCAGCCATTAATATGTCATCATCTGCATATAACAGCTCTCTCATATTCACATCGTCCATCTGTACACCAACCATATCCTCACAAGCATCCCTCATACACTTATGCTTGAGTACATCAAACAACCATGGAGACATAACGCAACCTTGTCTAACACCCTCTTCAATGCCAAACCATCCACTCTAAGCTCTATGCCCCCTAACGCACATTTTACTTCCGACATACACCACCATACTGCATTTACTAACCAGACATCCATACCATAATTTCTTAGAACATTCCATAACAATTCTATTTGCATGATAGTACACTTTAGTCATATCAACAAATGTACAATACACTTTCTTCCTTACTGCCCACTTAATATCATTACTAATTACATTTCAGCAAAAGAATGATTTGAAAAATACTTTACGACTGTGCATCAATTATACAAAATATTCTTTAAAATAAAATTAGCCAGCAACTTCAGGTGCCAATTGTGCTCCAATCGAACACTTTTGAGATCTTGTGAATCAATTTGTTTGACGAATGTGAATAACTAACTAAATCACTTATGGAAAGATCAGCCAGACGAGTGGGAGCAGATTAAAGTAGAAACCCTTGAGAAATGAATTGAAATCATGTCCCCTATGTGTGCTCCTGTTATCAAAGCTCACAGTAGATACTTTGATAAGAGTAAAATTAGAAGATGTGGATATTTTCTTTCAAAAATATGTATTACTGTTAACTATAATTAGTAAATATTTAAGGAAAATGAATACAAATAAATGATCTATTCTTAGACTTATTTTTTTACATTTATTGAAATTAATGAGCAGTACAATAGTTATTAATACATCTAAATTTGTCTACAATAGTGTAAGCCCATGTACATATATAAATATATAATTGTGATTGCATGTAAATATCATTTCAGCCATGTGGTTGTTACCCAAAGACAGCGTGTATGGCGGGTGGCCGCGCTCAGGAGAGATTGACATGATCGAGAGTCGAGGTAACAGACAGTTGACTGTGGACAATGGCAATATCGGTGTGCAGCAGGTGGCCTCTACTCTTCACTGGGGACCATCTACAAGCAGTGACGCGTTTATGCATGCCACAGCAAGCAAGAACAACAACGCAGGATATGCTAGTGATTTCCATGTCTACCGAGTGGAGTGGACTAAAGGTAGGTTTACAGAATTGTTTTTTTTTTTACCAAAGAGGGAAATCAATTGTATTTGCATCATCCATGTTTACTAACTAAAATAAGCAAATGGTTATCTTGCACCATCTAACCCATTTTGATGGTTGAGTAGTCTCAAAATAAACTCGAATTCAATCGAGAAGGAGATCCGGGCTTGAATCCCAGTAATGTGTATAAAGAGGTTTTTTACCAAATAGTTTGCCACAAAACTTTCACACAAATGTGAGTACATTTTCTCCAAACTCTATATTAATCATTCCTAACAAATAAGTAAAATCAAATATTCATACATCTTATATGGCAGTTGAAATAAGGGCAACTTCTTCCCCCAACACTAGGCGTTGTCTCATTGACTGGTAAAGGGTTGGGGATGGGGCGAATGTTTCCTGTGGTTAGGTCATGCAATGAGATAGAAGGGTAAAAGACTTATTGGAAGACCATGGACAAGATGGATGGCCCAAGTACAGAAGGACAAGCCAAAGGAACGGACTGGAGACATGTGGCTGAGGGGAGAAGTTTGGAGAGATCGACAGGAATGGATACAAGCAATACACAGTTTACTGATACTAATAGGGTAGTGAAGAGAACGTCAGAATTCAGAGTAAATCTACCTGCATTTGTGAAAAAGAAGATTGGAAAATAATTGAGGGGAAAACCACCACCAGTATAGCCAGAATGGATTTGAATCATGACCTCGTCACCGACAATCCAAACAAGACCAGCTTGATATTTAGTCTGCATGAGCACCGATGCAGATCTCATCTACGTTGTTCGGGTGAAATGGATTAAAAGTATTTTAATATCCACATATTCACTACTTGTATTAACAAACTGGTAGGTTTACATCCTTCAAGATTACTGGTTGAAGTGAAAGAAAGATAAGTTTGTAACATTTGTTCACAACACGGCTTGGGTTGATTTTGGATTACTGTCATGCTACTGTGTGCAGCAAGTACTATCATGTGTGTGGGTACGGTCAAGACTAGTAATGTGGTCTACTATAGACTCATTACTAAAAGAAACTGTACAATATTAGCCTCTGATAACCAAAGCTATAATGGGCAATTGAGGTTAAAACTGAAGGGCCCATCTGTTGACAAGTTGGCGATAACATGGAATTATGCAATATTTAGGAAGGGGTTGTTAACTGTCACAAGGAGAAACAAGATTAGGAATAAAGTTAACCGGGAAAGAGTAGGGGTACAGGGAGTATATAAAAAAGTAGGGGAAGAAAGATCGAGATGGTATGGGCATATAATTACGATAGAAAAACAGAGGATGCCAAAGAAAATTATGGAAATGCAGAATGTAGGAAAAAGACTGCAAGGGAGGCCAAGAAAGAGATCAAAGGAGCAGATAACTGAAAGTATGTACGTTAGAGAAGAAGAATGAAAGCAATTAAATGAGTAAGGGTGGAAGGATGAAAGAAGATGGAGGCATTTTACTAAACTGATCCAACCACAGGCTGGAAACAGTTGATGATGATGATAATGACGATGATGTTAGCCATATAAGACATGGCCAAATGTTGTATACAAATGTGTTAAAAAGATAAACATTCAGAGTTTTTAGAATAAAAAATAATGTATGACTCAGTGTATGGATGTTGTTGAAGCGAAGGGCGTATGCAAGGATAGGAAAGTGTAAGGGTGGATTAAAATACACGGAGTTGTTGTTTTTGGAACTATATGCACAGTTGCTTGCATACCCCTTAAGGGAACAGTGTGGTTAGGTATGTATGTAGTGTGAAGGAATAATGGGGTTATGCACCAAAGTTCTACAACATTTACCAAATAATGTAAGCGATTTCTTAACACATTAGTTCACTTATGGTATTTTATTTGGACTGATTGTTTTTTTAGATATAGCACTTTATTAAGCCATTCCTCAAAACATTTTTTCTTATTTTATTATAAATAATAAACTTTTTGTAATAAATAAAATGATAGAATAGTAGGAAAATGGTAGATCAAAAATAAAAGTAAGGACACTAACACATATTTACACACACCTCAATTCATTGATATTATAGTATCTTCCTCAGGAAGTAGTAGTAAGACTAAATAGTCTGAGGAAGATGCTATAATAGCATCAAAATATTGAAGTGTGTGTAAATATGTGTTTTTACTTTTAATTGTGCTCTAGGATTTTCCTACTATTCTATTATTTTATTTATTGCAAATTGTTTTTGCTCAATGCACTTTATTTCATACATACTATTTTAAAATAATAAACTTTATCATCTAGTATTTAAAATTGAACACTAGTGCTCAAAAGTCCATTTAGCCAAACCACCAGTTTTTCTCTCCTTAACTATTTGAGAATTATTTTCTATGTTCTTCATTCGCATCACTCTAAAAGTAAAATGACTTTTTTTTATTTTGCACATGTTAAGTATGTTTTAAGCAAACCACTCAAAAATCTATCAAAAATATAACTAAACTAGACAACAATAGCACAATGCACTTGGCGATTGTTGGGGTGGTGTTGAATAAATTCTGAATGGCAGATACTCAATATAGGTTGTAGCACCCTCATGGTTTCTTCTACAAGTTATTTGTTGACTTCTCCCTCCATCAATAACTATAGAAAAATTATTCGACCCTGTGCACCTGGTTACGAACCTAATAGTCCCAGGTTTGATTCTCCGCTAGTATTTTGGGTATTTTTCTTTTAAGGGGAATTATTCCAATGGTCACCAGGTTTTGGTAATTGAGGTTTTAGTTAGGCTAAGTCTCACTCCTGGCTCCACTATCATCAAATCATCTCGTTGCGGGTACAATGTGTAGACAACCTCCAGAGTGGTACCCTGGACAATGTTCTGTGCCACCAGAGTGGTGAATAGTCTAAATACAGGATGTCAGGTCTCTCCTGGTCAGTAATACTAAACTAAACAAAAACTGGGCACGAATATACATGGATGCAGCACATTATAAAGTGAATTTCTAGTACTAAAAGCATCTAGACTCTTGAAGGATTACTTTTAAGATGGATAAAATATTGATTTAATTATCTATTTGCAATTAAAAAAAAATTACAATTTTGTGTAGTTAAGTCTCTTAAAAATTATATAACATATATATTTGATTCTAAGACACACTTTTTGTGCAATTTAAACATCTCTAAAAATGGGGCGCATCTTAGAATCACAGTTCCTTTTGATTTTTCTCATGCTTTGCATACAGCAACACACTTTTATTTTTTACATGGAGGCCCCACCTCCATGTTTGACCATTTAAGGATTACTTGAGAAAGGAATATGAGTCCTGGCTGTTGGCTGACAACCTTCCGTTGACCCCTTCCAGAAAAATTAAGAAAGTGCAAAAATTTAACAAAAAGCACACATAAGTAGAAGGATCTTAATAAGAAATTTAGCCTTTTCACAAACCTGCAGAAAATATTGTTTTTTGTTACCTTTAAAATGGCACCTTAAGGATTCCGAGATTCTAAGTATCCAATCCTAATTTTAAATAATGTTCTCAGTTATGTAGTGTTTCTTTTTAATTTGTTTGTTATTTTCTAGATGACCTGGTGATCTAGGGATAAGGTGTCAGACTTATGTGCTGGGGTTCAGGGTTCAATCCTCGGTCCCAACACAGATTTATCTGATTATCAAAAACCTTCCTTCACCTCTGACAAGACGTGTATTAATCAAATGTGGTGAATGCTAGGCCTCCACCGTGGTTCGGATTCCACGATAACCTGTAGGTCCTCCATTTCATCTCACAATCACTCTACCATTACACATTAGCGTAAGTGTGTATAACCCGAAAGGGTAGTAAGACTCGGTGCTATTATTATTAATAATAATAATGTTATTTTCTACCTTTTAAAATTAAGGTAGGTAATTAACAAAAAATACCAGTTTAATTATTTACACTTATTCATATAATTTGATCATTCAAAAGTAACTAAACAAACTAGTTAGGTATTCATTAATAACACATCAGGAATGAACTAAACTCTAGACAATGTGTTTGTTTAAAGACCACATGAAGTTCACCGTTGACGGAGAGGAGATTTTCTCTGTGTACCCCTCTGACTCTGGTTTCTACGGTCTGGGACAATTGGACGGACAAGAGAATCCTTGGGGAGGTGCCAACAATTACAAGATGGCTCCATTCGACCAACAGGTAATATACTTCAAATATATAATTCATGGCTTTATAGTGTTTACCATTTATTGGAAATTTAAAGTTAAATCAACTAATAATAGAGATAAACAATTTATCCCCAAGGTGTTTAAGAACTTTATAATATATTTATTTATTTAGCACCGTGTCTTACTGCCCATTCAGGTTATACAATTATGTACTAATTATGCTAGAAGTTTTAGGAGCAAGGGAGGTTATATTTATAGGAAGTGTACTCACATTTGCATGGAGGGAGAGTGTAAAACCATTTATTATAAACTACCCTCAGTACACCTGACCAAGATTCGAACCTCGATCTCTCCATCATTGACAGTCTAGTCTACTATGAGAGTAGTGCGTTAGGCCATACGGCCACCGAAGCTGGTTATAAAATATTTTACTAGTCTAAGCAAATTGAATTTTATAAAATTCACCCAAATCTAATATTGAATCTATAGTCGCTAACTTAAAATTTCAGTGCTATTTATTCTATTATATTACATTTTTATACGCTTGTTTTAATCTAGGGTGCTTTACAAAACAAAAGTATTTTATAACAAAGTATTTTATGATTGATAGAAATCAAAAATAAAACTTTAAGAAATTACTTTCTCACATTATTCAATAAGTTCTTGAAACTAAAAAAAAATTCTCACATATTTATCATAGTTATAGAATTTTAGTAGTAAAGTTAAATAAGTATGGCAAATCTGTGTATACAGAGATGATAATATTACAGGGATCTTAACCAGCAAAGTGTCTCAGATGTGTGGACAATATTTGAAAGGACGTCTCGTTACGATCTTGCAGATTCAATACTCGGCATTGGGTAGGACTTTTATCCAAGCACAAATTATTAAATATCTAACTTTATTAGAGAAATAGGGAATCATCTCTAGAACTACCCAGGTTTGATCAATGAGGGCCAAACTTTATTTTTATAAAGGAGTTGGGGAGAAAGGGTGAATAATCAAAACAGGGTTTTGAGGGACTTATTCCCCTTTTCCCAGGACTAAGGAATTCCAGGGGCCCCTTCTTCGGGAAAAGTTTGTCAAGTGGATGCCACAATCGGGGAGGTCCTCGTCTGGAATATTTTTTTTGGAAATCATACTCTACTGGAAACTAATTGTAGGGGTCTTACCTCAGACATTATAAAATGTAGATGCACCTAGAAGAGATTCCGAATGGTCTTGGCTTGATATATATTTTTTAAATTTTGCTGCCTTTCAAAGGTATTTGAAGTTTTTACAAACCTATTTTGTTCGAAAATACAAGAGGGCAGCGAAATAAATCTAAAGGAGGGAGGTGGGTAAATTTAGTCCAGGGAGAAAATCTATTTAAATGGGGCAGAGCCCACCCGCTATTTATAACACTGCTACCACTTATGCCATTAATTACGAAACCCTCAATATAAATGTTTGAATTTAGAGAAAGGAGATAGATTTAAGTTTATAAAATAATGTTAAACAAAGTGATAGCACTTAACAGTATTTAATCCCTGCCATTAATTAACACTAAAATAAACTCCAGACAGCTTATAGAGTCATTTAATACTAGACATTTTTCTCTGCCTGTGTCATTTGGGGGCTGTGACCCCCACACGACCACCCCCTGAAATTTTGGCCTGGCTATGCCCTTGGTCAAAGTGGTACAGAATTGTGCAAGTTATAACTATACAGAACATTTTATGAAGCTAGGATAGCTCAGTGTGGTAAACCAGTGGAAAGCAAAAGTCTTGGGTTTGACTCCTTCACCCTGATGTCATTTTTTAAATATATATTAAACAATTTATGTTTATGAAAGATACCTAAGCCAAACCAAACATTAGTAAATTGTATAGTAAGTTAAAACATAGTTTTGAGAGAATGTAGTTCTTCTGAATATTTGTATATATTTAAGAAACAATTATTAAAACTTCTTGGGTTTTTGTTCCATGCACAGTTCTACATAATCCTGAACATGGCTGTGGGTGGGAATGACTTTTTCCCAGACAATTCTAACAACCCGTCTGGCAAGCCCTGGTCAAACACATCACCAACTGTAAGTATGTCAACTAGCACTGCATGCGGGGCTACCTGCATATTTACAATTGTGGCATTATAAGGGTCTAATATTTAGGAAATGAGCCTGCATTTATAACCCAGAAGAGTGGTAAACCATTCATGAAAAACCACCCGAGCACATCCAACCATAATTCAAACCTGAGTCATTGGTAAGCCAAATCAGTTGATAATGTGTTTATATTTTGCTTGTCTATCAGTGTATCTAGTAGTGAGTTAATTAATCATCATCATCATCACCATCCTGAACAGCTTCCAGCTACTGTTCGAGTCTGTTTGGAACATAAGCCTCTCCAACGTATTCATTCCTCCCTCCACCTTGGCCCAATGCTCTCTTCTCTCCTCCACACTACTCCTTGCTCCATTCAACTATCTACCCCTTGGTCTTTCTCTCGGCCTCCTACCATGCCTCCACATCCAACATCCTCCTGGGCATCCTTTCCCCCTCCATTCCTCTCACATGGCCACACCACCTTAGTCATGCCTTCTCTATCCTCTCCTCTTACTCTCTCAATTTTCAACCTGTCAAATTTTTACACATCAATTCTGCTTCTCAGAAATCTCATTTCATTCGCCTGCATTATATTCTTATCCTATTCCTTCACTACGCACTTTTCTGCGGCGTCCATCATTATTGGTAGGTAATAAACCTTGTAGATCACTCTCTTGTACTTGTCTGGCATATCCCTGCTCCAAATCAGGCTTCTCACACTTCTGGAAAATGCCTATGATTTATTATTATTACTACTAGGTGTTTTTTTTTCTATCGTCTGTTCTGTCTTTTGTCATTGAACTTAGACCACCAATGCACACTATGATCTGCCTCCTCCTTCAGCTCCCAGAATTTTCTTCTTTTCTTCAAGACATCCAATGTTCGAATCCTCCTTCTTCCTAAGCTCCTTTTTCCCTCAATCTCCCCTTCTATGATGTCATGCAAAAGACAGTTCTACCTACATATGTATCGTATACATTTTTAGGACTTCATTTGTCACCCTGCCTCTCTACCTGATCTTCTCATGTCTTCTTCAGCACCACATTTCAAAGCTCTCCAAGTATTTATTTTCCATTGTCCTAAGAGTCTGAGATTTTGCTTCATACGACGCAATGGTCAGAATATAGCATCTCATCAGTTTATTTTTCAGTTCCAAACTCAACTTGCTGGTCAGCAGTGTTGAAGGCTTCTTTGACCATGGTGATCCTTGACCAAAATTCCTTTGTGTAGTAGGCATCCTTTGTCAGCAGACCTCCCAGATACTTGAAATGTTATATGATTTCCAACGCCTGGATCCCAATATTGATTTTCAACGGCTCTTCATTTTTTGAAATCGCCATCACTTTTGACTTCTCAATGTTGATCTCCACGCCAAATCTTCTCCCTGTCTCCACCAACAAGTCCATCATTTCCTGCAGCTTCTCTTTACTTTTGGCCAGCAATGCTAAATAATATCTGTATTTTATTATGTTGATGAAGTGTCCTCCTACCCTGAAATTAACACATCCCTCCAGGGATTCCCTGGTCAGCCACTCATCATACATTTTGAACAGTCTTGGTGACAAATAGAATCCCTGCCTCACTTCGCTTTTTATCTCTACGCTGTTGGTCTCTCCAAAATTCAGCCTCACCTTCACTTGCTGTCCCAGGTACAGGTTTTCCACCAGCCTTCTGTTCCTCTAGTTGATACCAATCTTCTTGAGTATTTCTGTCAGTTTCTTTCACTTCACTCTAGCTTTGCCAGTCGATGAAAACAATGTAGAATTCTTCCTTGAATTCCAACACACACTCTGAAATTATTCTCAGCATCCCAATGACATCTCTGGTTCCTTTTCCGAATCCAAATTGGTCTTCTTCTACCACACTTTCAACTGGTACTCTCTGAACTAGTCGAGTATCAAATTATTATATTCTCATAGAAAATAATATAATACTATTAAAGATATTGCCAAATTTGTTTTAAATTTAAAAAAATGGCCATGTTGTGTTGTGAATTATCATCTAAATAATGTGATTCTTAAACTATTTAGGTCTGTCTTTTATCTTATGGGTTGAAAATTACAGGACATACTTTTTTTAATAATACAAATATCTTATTTAATTAAGTTGTATCACTCCATAGGTTTATCTTTGAAAATTTTTAAACAATTTTTATTGTATACAAAAATTTTTTGGATGTGAATGACACAAATGTAAAATACTGGATTGTACAACTATGGCGGTTCTGTGACAGTCACAGTCATAGTCTCAAGAGGTAGTTCAAAACCACAGACTTTCAATAGAATCCTTATTGGGGAATTGCAGGTGCTGGTATATTTTACTAACATGTTGTGTGTTCTAGGCATCATCAGACTTCTGGAATGCCAGAGATCAGTGGCTGAGCACCTGGCAAGGTGATGACGCTCACCTGCAGGTGGACTACGTCAAGGTGTTTGCCGTCTAATACTGTACTCGCTGTATCACATGCTTGATGTAATTAAATATTATTCATCTAAAACAATGCATTCGTCTAGTTAGGTGCAATTAATATATTTATGTTTTCCTCAGACAGGTAATAGGACGCAATATAAAAAAATGCATGTTTTCCATAAATCCATAATGCATATTTTAGTTCAATGGCACTTCCAAAATTCACCCGAGAAGCATTGGGTCTAGAACAGGGCTCAGCTCAGGCTCGTAAGGACCCATGAGGAGCTTCTTGAATAAATAAGTAGCAGCTCTGGTTTAGAAAACTGAAATTAATAGCCAGAGGGCTTGTTGTGCTGACATATGACACCTTCTATCCTCAAATTGTCGCACAATCATTGTTGATGAAGGCCACAACCCTAGAATAGCCTAAACATCATGTAAATTTTGCTTATCCTGAAAGGTTACAGTTTCTTCTTGATGTATTACACCATGGCCGATCTTATAAGCTACACCATAGTGGAAACATGCACAGTAAGCTAACTTTCATGTTAAATGGGGTGTACCATGTCACCTGACAATCTCAAAGACAGTTTCTTTTCCTCACTAAAAGTATATCTCATCTTGTCCACTGCAAGAAAACAACATCTGCCCTCAGCTGTTGTAGATAGGATGGCCATTGCGTGCATTGACCAGTACCATTCTCGCCTTATTGGTCAGTAAAGTGGACCACAAGTGATGTCAGACCTGTAGTGGTGAAGTGGTGCACCACCTTTAGATCATTTGACAGTAGGTCTGTGCAAACATTCGACATTTCATACCTCATTTAGCTTTTTGAGGTAATTGTATTATATTAGGATGAAGGTACAGAAGAGGTGGATAGAAACATATGATAGGAATAAACACAATATGGCTGTTACAGTGAAAATAACACAGTTCAAAATTTTAAATTGCTGCCATTGGACTAAGAGGTAATGGTTGCCTCTTGAAGATACCCAATCGTTAACACCCAATCCCCTGACCTAGGTTTCATTCTCTCATTCTTTGTGTTAGTTCCTTTTATGTGTTTCTATCCACCTTTCCCGTATCATCTTTCAAATATAATAACATATCAGTATTGGGAAAATTTGAACTATATTCGAAATGTTTATAATAGTTTTGTTTTAAATTTATAAATGAAATGTGTTTCATGGGAATATCAAAATATCATTATCATCAATATTATTTTAGACACATTTTAGAACTAATCACAAAAATTGAAACATCAAATACAGATTGTAGCACCATCTGAGTGCAAAGGTTGAATAGAAACAAAAAGTTAGGCCTAACTACTTTTTTTTTTTTAAATAAAATAGTTAGGAAAGTTACTAGATTTACTTTTATGTATTAATATGTCAAATCCTACTACTTTCTTCAGCTGCTACTTTTTATAGATAATTACAACACCTAAAAAATAACACTAATATTATAGCAAAATATTATCAACTAAGACCACAAAATAATATGTTATTATGTTTGTATTTTTTAAAAGGTGCTTCTATTAAAACTAGGCAATACTTCATAGACAAACAAAACAAAAGAAGAAGACGAGTTCTTGGTTTTGATAAACACATTTTTCATTTTAATAAAATAACACTTTGTATCAAAAAATTTTATCAACAAAATTATAGAAAATATTATGTTTGAAAAGTCTCTCTGTGCCAGGAGGAAGAATGGTGGAAGAAGAGAGGAAGATGGAGGCATTTTATTAAACTGACCCGCCATAGGCTGGAAACGGTTGACAATGACGTTTATTATTATTATTAACTGTTCCATAGCAGATTTCAGTTAATTTTACTTATATGTTTTGAGTTTAGAAGCGAGTGTTTTATTGGGAATATCTCCTCTGCGTTGATGACCAAACACAGCTCGAAGTAAATGTTGCGCAGCATCTAATGTGAGTTGTGAATCTCGAGTATTCCCAAGTCTGAGATTCACCTCCATCATGTCAAATGCTGATAGACGCCCAGTATTGTACACCTCTTCTATAAGTTGTATTCCTTCTCTCAGGGTGATCCCTCCACGCACTGCACACACACATTTACAAGCAGCACATTAGATTATTAATAGAGAATATACCTCCTCGTAAGCTAACAAACAATAAATAGTATCTCTGTTAGTTTCAAGAGTCCAGCTGAAAATGTTTGTGGTCACTCATATGACTAACATCAAGGCGATTGTGATTTATTTTTGTCACATGGTCTCACCACCCATTTTAATTATACACATGACCACTTATTATGCTAATGTGTCAGGGATGATTTTAGGTGCACCAGCTTTTGCCTGGAGGGAGAGTATAGTTAAATACAGTACAGTAATTAAGACTACCCTTAGTACGCCTGACCTAGATTCAAACCCCGATCTCACCATCACCAACAGTCCATTCTATTGAAGAAGTGACAACTTAGATCATTTAACCACCAAAGTGCATATATATTATATTATGCTCCATCTTGATTCTTTCAGATTTTAATATTCTTTCATTGTTGTAAATAGTGTGACAAATCACACTTCGTGAGAGCTGTCGTCTCTTCTTGGCAGCATTCCAACCTATCTTGGTTTCTCACGCTCACGATTTTTTTTAAACAAATATTTGATTTCAAGTGGGCTATTTTAAATGTCTATTTAATTTTGTGACAATTAACAAGATATATCAATGAAGATGTATATAAAACATGTGTTTAGTACAGTGTATCAACAATGAATCATAATCACAGATTATCATGCATATTTTTTTAAAGTACTTATACTTGGTTGTTGTGCCTCACTGTTCAGTCGGCCCTTGTATCTTTCCTCCGTACTTGCACAGGCCGCGCCCCTACTGCCTGGATCACTCTACAGTCTATGTTTTCTGAGCCATTTGTAATGAGTTACTCACTGTACTCAGCGCCCATGAGAACTCCTATTTCTATTGGCTCGTTTGATGGCCACTATCGCGCACGTTTTCCCACGCGAATGGGAAGCTCTCTTTTCTCCCATTGGACAAGGCCAGGCAGCAGTGGAGGGTATTTAACACGGTGGTTCCTCGGTCATAAGCCAGTTGGAGAGTGGCTAACCCAACCCAGGTATCCCACCTGTTTGAAAGAGCTAATAAATGGTCGGGTGACCTGGCGGTCTAGGGATAAGGTGTCAGACTTCTATGCTGGCGGCCGGGGTTCGATCCTCGGTCCCGGCATATACTTATCTGATTACCAAACCCTTCCTTCACCTCTGACAAGACATCTTGTGAATGTGGGGAATGCCAGGCCTCCATCGTGGTTCAGATTTCCTATCATTACACATTAGCGTAAGTGCGTATAACCCGAACGGGTAGTAAGACGCGGTGCTAATAATAATAATAATAATAAATGGTCGTGTTTCGTAAAGAGCAATTTTGTCTCAACTCCCTCTCCTTTCGCCATCATCCTTTACCTCCCACCATGACTGACGTTGCTGGGACTCCATCCTACCTCCCACCATGATTGATGTTGCTGGGACTCCATCATACCTCCCACCGTGTTTGACGTTGCCGGGCCTCCATCCTACCTCCCACCACGACTAACGTTGCAGGGACTCCATCATACCTCCCACCATGATTGATGTTGCCGGGACTCTATCCTACCTCCCATCCACGACTGATGTCGCCGGGACTCAATCCTACCTCCCACCACGACTGATGTCGCCGGGACTCAATCCTACCTCCCACCACGACTGACGTTGCCGGGACTCCATCATACCTCCCACCGTGATTGACGTTGCCGGGACTCCAACCTACCTCCCACAGTGTTTGACGTTGCCGGGACTCAATCCTACCTCCCACCACGACTGATGTCGCCGGGACTCTCTCCTACCTCCCACCACGACTGATGTCGCCGGGACTCAATCCTACCTCCCACTGCGACTGACGTTGCCAGGACTCCATCATACCTCACACCGTGATTGACGTTGCCGGGACTCCATCCTACCTCCCACATTGTTTGACGTTGCCGGGACTCAATCCTACCTTCCACCGCGACTTACGTTGCCAGGACTCCATCATACCTCACACCGTGATTGACGTTGCCGGGACTCCATCCTACCTCCCATAGTGTTTGACGTTGCCGGGACTCAATCCTACCTCACACCGCGTTTGACGTTGCCTGGACTCCATACTACCTCCCAATATGATTCACGCTGCTTGAACCAGCACCCTACCGCCCCACCTCGGGACTTCCTTATGTTCCACTGTGACTAACGTTGCCGAAACACTCGCACCGATCTTTTTTATACCCCTACCCACACGTGTCTGAACACAACATCACTGTTGTCACGACATCAACCAGTTACCCCCGAAGCCACAGAGAGGGATAACATGCTAGCACAAAAATGTATCATATATTTAAAAATTATTAATTTATGCTGTATTAATAATTCTGAACTATGTCACTTATATAATAAGTTAATTATTAAGGAATGACACATTCTAGACCTATATGACTTATTTCTGTTTGAAAAAGATGCCATAATGAAATGATAGTGAAATTTATAGATTGATTTGTCATTTTAAGCTATTAAATATTTTAAAAGCTTTAATCTCTAAAACCAATATTATTCTTAATAAATGGAGTTTTAATAAAATTTTAAATAAAACTTTTCTGGTTGGAATTTTGTGGAATAGAATTGCACAAAACATTTACATATTAGCTGTAGGCCTAATATAGTTTGATTTCGATATAAAATTATTTACTAGCTAACAAGGTTGTAGAAATCTAGTTTTTTTTTTGGGGGGGGGNGGCCTAATATAGTTTGATTTCGATATAAAATTATTTACTAGCTAACAAGGTTGTAGAAATCTAGTTTTTTTTTTGGGGGGGGGGACGTGGGGGTCCGATAGAAAATTCTACTATAATTACCTCTAGCCAATAAAAGTACCTCTTATACATATATCAAATTTCAAGGGTGAGGGAGGGTGGATCGAACCTCCCCCAGACCACCACTTTCCATGTCCTTGCCAACTGTGGAGAATGTAGAGTTAAAATGTTTAACGACTTAGTCAATATAAAGGTCGTAGATAAAATGTTTGAGCATATATAAATTTATAAATAAAAAGACGAGTTAAGAAAAAAATATTATGAAATAAGTGGTACAACAAAATCACTTTCTATTATAATCTCAACTGTTTGGAATAACATTCCTTAGTGAGTTTTCCTAAGAAAAATAAACATATTTTGTATTGTCGTATTAAACACTCTTCAGATATAAATTTTAAACAAAATTGTTATACATTTTACATAACGGTATATTTAAAAAAAATCGATTAGTAAACTACTCTTAAATCATTTTATTTGGAAAACTTAGTATAGTGTTATTCATCAGGTAAAACACATGAGCTACATTTTAAACAAAACCGTTTGAGAAAGGTTCGAGAAACATATAATTTTCAAAAATTAGTTTTAAGTAAACTACCCTCGAGCAAATTTCCTCACAAAAAATAGGCATACAATATTATTTGTGATGTTAAGTACACCCCAGATATATATTACAAATTTTTAATAAAGCCATTTTCAAAAATTTTAATTTTTCAAAATACCCTAAATATCAATTTTGAAAAGAGTACATCAAACCGTTACAGTTATGGCATCAGTTTTACAGACAGACAAATTGATGGACAGACAAAATTTCGGGATTCCCTTTTTTGTGTTCAAAGGCACAATGAATATAAATATTCATCATAATCTAAAAGTTGAATATTTTCATGTTTAAAATATTTTCTCTTTATATGCAAAAGTGGTGACCTGGCGGTCTAGGGATAAGGTGTCAGACTTCTGTGCTGGCGGCCGGGGTTCAGTCCTCGGTCCCGGCACAGATTTATCTGATTACCAAACCCTTCCTTCACCTCTGACAAGACATCTTGTGAATGTGGGGAATGCCAGGCCTCCACCGTGGTTCGGATTCCACGTTAAACTGTAGGTCCTCCATTTCATCTCACAATCACCCTACTATTACACATTAGCGTAAGTGCGTATAACCCGAACGGGTAGTAAGACGCGGTGCTAATAATAATAATAATAATAATAATATATGCAAAAGTAAAAAGAGATTTGTTCAAAAAGAAAAAAAAGCATTTTATAAACAGAATTATAGTGAAATTGCTAGCTCAAAACTTACGCAAACGTGAATATAATATTGTTAATATTAGCAGCATTGACATCGTCTTCATTATTATTGTTCATTGTTTTTGTTATAGCACAGCAGCTTACTACCCATTCGGGTTATACACTGAATTACTAGTTACGCTAATGGTATTAGGGTTTAGAAAGGTCATATTTAGAAGGATTGCACTAGCAGCTGCATGGAGGGAAAATAGATAAACATTTTGTAAACATCATCCTCAGTACACCCGACCGAGATTGGAACCTTGATCTCCTCATTATTGGCAGTTTAATCTACTGCAAGAGTAGCGTGTTAGATCACGCAGCCACCAAAACGAGTGACACTATCATTAACAGTGCCAGTGAGTACATGCTCAAGCTAATTACTGGTTTACCAGAATAAACATATTTAATGAAGCATTATTTTACTCATTTTGGTCAAAAATTTTGTTTGCTATAAAAACTGTAAAGATAAAAACCTTAGCCTGTGTTCACTTAATTACTTCTATATTTATAAATGGAGAGCTATCAAACATGGATATTTAATAAAAGCACTGTCGAGCGATTGAGAAAGGACTTAACCAATTTTGCCAGTAAAGGTATTTTAACATACCTTCCAGGGTTATTTTACATGCCACAATCAAAATGGGACCAAGGGATTTATTTTCTCTTTGAAGGAAGTTGTGCTAAGGATTCTTATTGCTCAAGAACAATCCGTTGACCTTGGTTGGGTTTGAACCTACAAACATCGGGCCCTGAGACGAGCACTTTACCCCAAGACTACCGAGGTTAACTGTCGAGATTGTACCTGGTGTTCCAGTGCTGGGGGCCTCCAAAGGGTCCAGACTATCAATATCAAAGCTGATATGGAGCGGGAGATTGCTTGCCGGGTCTATTCTGGACAACGCTTCATGCACTACGTTGACAATACCTAGCTTGTCAATATGATACATACTGTAGGATGCTATCGAGAACTTGTCCATTATAGCTCTAGAAATAAAAATAGAAAAGGATTAGTGATTGTCTAAATGCAGGTGCATTTCCAGTAGATCCTAACTTCCTCGTATATACTCCATTAGCTAAATCATTATACAAGTGTATAACTTGAAAGGGTATTGAGAAATGTTGACTAGTTGTTTTAAAAGGGTGTCCTGTATTATGTCCCTCACATCATGTTAAGTATTGTTGTGATATATAGTTATCTTAACAGTTTAGAAAGCTATGCAATGTCTAATGGAACATTATCTTAAACACTTATATGAGTATTATATTTATATAGCTTCATGTAAAACAACATATTTTATAGTGCTGAATTACAGCTAAGCAAATAATATAGCTTGGATAAAACAAATTAAATTATGTTTCACAAATTATTTACTTATTAAAGAGAAGTTGTGAGAGTTGATATTTTACTGACCAAACTAAGCAAGAAAATTAAGTAATAACTAAAAGTAAATAAGTTCTCACCTCTCCTCCCTATCCACATCTCGGAGAGCGATATACGCCAAGTTCCTGACAGAGAGACTACAGAAACACAACAATGCCATTAAACAAGTAAATATCTATATTTGTTTCATCAACATCTGACATAAAATAAGAGATTCGTTCACTTTATTAAATGGTAAATATATTAAAATTATGATATTATTAAGTATAATTTAAAATTCAATTGATTTATTTATCTCCAATTTAGAATTTTTTCACTATTCATATTATAAAGATGCCATTTTACTGTAAACATGACATAATTTTCTTCCAAATTAATATAATGACATGTGAATTATTATCTTTTTTATTTGAGGTATTTAATAAGCTCTTTCTGAACAGGCTGATTATATCAGCATGAAACCCATTAACTAACTTAAATCTAGAACAGACATAACTCCCAGCCCTGCACCATTAATTTATAACTTTGAAAGGTGAAATTGCTCATTATTTGTCAATGATACATTTTTTGACCATGCCAGGGATTGAATCCGGGACCCTTAGCTCAGTAGACAGACACGCTACCAACAAAGCTAAGGTGCCGGCCCAAATAGTTTTCAACTCATAACTTTTAAAAGCTTATTAGAAAATTTATTTTGAATCAAATAAGCAGTTTGTCAAGTGCAGAGTAAGTAGGACTTTTCTTAACTCTTATTTTCTAACACTGTAAATATTGTTATTTTCCTTGCTTCCGACTGTCATTGACAAAAATAATGTTGACAACTCGAGGAAAAAATGTACACTCTGTTTACGGTCAAATCTTACAAACCTACCTTGATGGGCTCCCCAAAATGCAGGGTAAATGAAGGGTAAATTATAAAAAAAATAGTAGGCACGGTACCCAAAATATGACTATGGGGTGCAGAAAAATTTAGTTTAATGGTACAGTACATCTGTCGAAATTTATTTTGTCTCAAATTGTTCTTCATTCTATTCCAAGTTGGGTATATTTTGATTCAAACATAAAAATAAAATTCCTTTGCGTATGTGTAAATGTAACCCTTAATGACAATTTTGAATAATTATCTATGTTTTTTAAAAGATATATTAATAGAACTACACAAACTAATAAACTACAAAGATTTTTCCTCAAACGGTTTCTCAAGACAATGTGTTTTTTACTCATATGTTTTCATTATAAGTACTTATGCTATGAATGAGCTAATGTCTTGATAATAGTGTCTCTTCTGTGTGGACATTTTTACTTAAAATCTTAAGCCTAGGACCCACTGGGCGATAATTGCCACATTCAAGTATCTAGTGACTCGGCAACATTAGCCGCGGATACACCAACTTGTATCCGGACACAATTATCCACTGATGTTTTGTGTCCACACCTAGCAAACACAGCTCATAAACCCTCGCCACGATGCATCAGCACATCGCTACTGGTGTTGCTGCCGCTTTTATTATAACTAAATGTCGCCAAAAGAAAAAAAGACTTTGGTGAAATAAGAGTTGTTAAGACGAGAGGAGAATAATATTATGTTGACAGCTTCTTGTCAGATCTATTGTTGAATGATGGGTGCGCATTTAAAAAAATTTCATAAGAATGAAGAAACCGGATTGTGAAGAGGTATTTTGTTTGGTAGCGCCCAAAATTTCAAAGCAAGATACCAACTTTTGAGCTGGAATAGAAACGCAATCTATAGTAACCATAAGAAAATCATCACCAAAGTAAAAAAGGAAACACTTGTTGTCTAGGACGAGGAATAGAAATCAACTGGATTAAATTCAAAAGTTGCCCGCAGATACTCGCGCATGGGTCCACAGAGAGCGATGTTTCCCCATTGGAGAAGGGATAACGAGATATTGGCAACATTATTTGATCTTTTACCGCAGGACATTCAGACACTGTTTCCGTGTATCCAGACACACGAGAGACATCGTCGGTCAGTGTGTATCTGGCAATTATTGTCCAATGTGTACTAGGCTTCAGCTATCTTTAAAATTCAAGTTTAGTCATGATAAAATAATTATTTATGTGATAATTTCAGCTTGACATTACTTGAATTTTGAAAATAGTTCACTATATTTTTTAAGACAAGGGTGTTTTTGAATAATTTCTTAGTGCTTATTTCAAAAATGATGACTTTCTATTACATCAGTTGTTTTTTTTCAGAAATCACAAAAGAATGTTTGAATTTTGACAATTTCTTTATCGTATTGAAAGAATGTATGTATTGAAGTTATAGTAAAATACTAATCTTATCAGACTTTTTAATTCACACACATTTTTAAAACACTATTAAAAACTAATTGCTTACACTGTTAAAACTGTTGAATGGTGCTCTTAAGGTCAAGAAACAAATGACTGAAAGGAAAAATGACCACATGTGAAGGTTTTATTTACAAATTCTCAACACTAAAAAAGCTCCATTGACTGAGCGGCCGCCACCGTTAGCGATGAATGTGCCAAAATTTGTGGCTAGAAAGTGTTATATGTTCAGCACAGAACCCTCTGGCCTTTTCAGTTTTCTAAATCTGAGCTTTTACTTCTTCATTCAAGTAGCTCCTCATTTTGTCCTCACTGGCTGAGTTTGACCTTGTTCCAGACCCACTGCTTCACAAACCAATTTTTAAATTACCGGTGATTGAACCTAGGACTTCTGGGTGTGTAACCAGGACCTCTGACCACTAGACTACAGAGGTGGTTTAATACGTTCAATAATACAAATAATGACATCAACTAAGGTGAGTTGTGGAAAAACAGTTTGTGATAGTAAGAGTGAATGACATTTCTGAAATCAGAATAAAAAACAACTCTTAGTTTACAAACATAGGAGGCCCCACAGACCACAACTAGAGCCTCCGTCGTGCTACAAGACCTTACCTCCTGTTAAGCCAGCTCATGACTGGGAGATCTGGCCAGTACTCGACAAGTTCCTTGGATAGGACAGCCAGTGGCATACCATGAAAATTCCCAGAGGGGGAGGTGTCAGCGGTGTTTATGTCACCATGAGCGTCCACCCATATCACCGCCACAGGACCCCGACTCTTCATGTGAGCATCGATAGTGCCTATACTGATGGAGTGGTCACCACCAAGCGTCACACTCACCCGACCTTCGTTCAAGATATTTTGAACAGTAATGGACACCTGGAGTAGTGTTAAAACTATCATCACATGGCAAACAAACATTAACTGGCAATACATATTTTAAAAAGAATGTATATATAAAATAGCCTTCAAATATAACTAGGGGAATGCAAGGGTTAATTTTTAAATGCAGAGCAAAGTTTTAGACATGCAATAGCAAGAAGAAGTGGAAGTCAAAGATAAAGTTTTTTTTGTCACAATTAAAACAGTAATTATAATTTTAAACTACGAAGGGTGCAGGAGATTTGGAGTGGGATTTTGGGGCACAATGCTCAGAGGATTTATAGGAGCGCTAGTTTCTATAATATAATAAGAAAAAGTAGAAAAGGACAGATCAATGTAATTAAATTAAGGAAAGAATACATATTTTACAAACTATTGTTGAAGGCAGGATATATGGTAGGTACTACATTTTTCAACCAGCACTTTATTTTATAAATTTGTACATATGAAGTTTTACTCACCACATTGCCCGTAGTGAGCAACAGCTGCGAGATTGTTTTAAAAATTGAAGCTCATTAAGTGTTATAGATATTTAGTTTATTTGAGGTATTTAATGTGCATTTTCTTAACCAAATAATTATATCAGCAGATGGTTTTTAAATTAACTTAAATTTATAACAGACGCAGCATCCAGCTGCTGCCTTTAATTCATCATTGCTAAAGTGGAAACCCTTGTTTCACTAATGATAAACTGTTCAGCCATGCCAAGTATTGAACCTCGGACCCTTAGCTCAGTAGACTACTGACTGAGCTAAGGTGTTGGAGAATTATAATGGAAATACTGTAACTTAAAATTTAGTAAATTCTGTATCAAAATGATATTTTTAATAGACAATACAAGGATTATTCAATTTGTTTAAGCAAATTCATAGACAAATATATAAAACAAACTTGAAGTGTAGATTACTGAGAAGAATGGCATTCACGTTAATCCACCATTTATTTTATGTCTAGTGAATAACTATCCACTCCTATTCGAATATAGTTATCAAGATGTTTATCTGTGAGCCTACTACGGTATTTATTTTTCAGCACCTTCAGTTGGAAATGATAACTCGAACCGGCAAAGTAGAGTAACACCTTCACTTTGAGTGCAACAGGAACCATAACTATCGAGACCACACATGTCCTGAACTCGAGACAACCCACTTTGGGAAGTGCAACATATATTTCTCACATGAACTACAGAAAATGCCATCATGAGCCAATGGTAGCATGAGATCAACAGCTTGGCAACCCCTGACAGAGACCATTTTACCACTAAGGTGGGTGAATCAGGGATGAAAGTGCTGAGGTGTCATCAAATAAGTGATAAAAGTAATCAGAGCCAGTTACAAAGTGACTAAAAGTGACCATACTGTGTGTAAAAGTGACTAAAATTGACGAGAATGCATACAGATACTATAAGAAAAAAAGTCAGTTAAGATAAACATTCATATTCATTTTTAAAAAAAGATTTAAAAAATAAAACTGTACTTTATTTTAGGTTTTTATAAATCAAAGAATGAAATTATTAAAGACGATTTGGTTTTTAAACTTTCTTTTAAGTGTTGTTTGCCTCATTTATTCATTATTTATTCATTTAAAGGCCTAGTTGGCAAACACTTTTCTGCAAATTATTATCTTTATAAGCCTTATACACTGGTAATCTTTCTTTTGGTTTCGTAAACATTTTATTTAGTTCTGAACTATTATTCTTCTTAAAATTTTCACTTCTCTTTTTAACTTTAAATTCTTCCAGGAATATTTGATGGCTTGTGTGTGTGTGTGTGTGTGTGTGTGTGTGTGTGTGCGCGCACACCTTGTATATAGTTATGATAAGAACAATATTTATAGTTACTGATGACCAAGGATATAAATCAAGAAGATGTACATATATGTGAAATACAACATTTTTGCGAAAGTACTATAATAAACTGGCTGCTCACCTCTTTAGTCCAAGCTGCCACAGCTTCCAAAGAATGAATTTTGAAAGTATCATGTGGTAAGGAAGAGACACCCAAACAATTTACATCACCCCAATCCTTCACATCAATACCTGTTTCAAATTTTTAAAGCATTAGTTTTATGTTCACAAAATACATTGGGGTATGCCTACATTAAATAATATAGCTTAAATTAAATTATATTTGTCCAAGTAATGCACAAAACTGAATTGAGTTGATACAGTAGTGAAGGATAACTTAGTCATCTAGCATCTTCTTAATTGATGTAGTGTAGAAATTTTATGGTAATATTATGATACAGTTAAATCAAGGAATATAAAATATATTTACCTGCCTTGGTGGTGTAGTTAGCTAATGCGCTAGTCATGTTGAGCTAGACTGCCGAGGATGGGGAGATCAAGGTTCGAATCTCGGTAAGGTAAACTGGGGGTGGTTTTACCTAAATGGTTTTCCACTCTCCCTTTACACAAATTCAGATTCACTTCCTCTAAATTCAACCCTCCCAATTCCTAATCCATTAGTGTAACTACTACTTGAGCATGTAACCCGAACAAGTAGTAAGACGTGGTACTAAATAATAGTAAAAAACTAGTAATATTTGAATAAACTGGTGCCATGTGTAGTGGTTAGTGCACCTGGCTATGAGCCTAAGGGTCCTGGGTTTGACTACCGGCTGGTACCTTGGTTGGGTTTAAGTTAGGTTGTGTTTTACTGGTTCCACACCCTCATACTCGCTATATCACGAGCCTCCATGAAAATGATTTACAATTAGTATGTTCGGGAGTCCCCTGGGCAATGACACATTAGTACTGGCTAATCTTTTCACTACTGGGCTACTAATGATGTAGCCAAGATGCACAATATTATTACTAATGTTTAAAATTTTCCACGCCTACGCTTAGAACAAACCTTAATATGGTATAAATTAAAATGAAACTTCTTTATTTAAATAATATGATATTTAAATGCAACTAACAAATATAATATCTATTTTGAAGAAGACACAGGAGAGGTGGATAGAAAACATATAAAAGGGGATGAACACAAAATGGCTTTTACAATGAAAAGAAGAACACATTTCACACTTTACATTGCTGCCACTGGACAAAGAGGTAATGGCTGCCTTTTGAAGAAACCCGATCATCACCGCCCAATCCCCCCAACCTAACTCCCATTTTCCCGGAACTCATCGGGAGGTAGTGAAACGCACAACACAACTTCCTAAAAGAGGAAACCAAACTACACAAATGGGAGGAAAAAGAAAATGGTAAATGGTGATAGGACACTTAAATATAAACATATAAAAGGAATAAAATTAAGGACGAACACAGTAAAAGAACATTGGACGCGAAAATAATATCGGTTTAAGGAAAACCTCTTTTCAAAATATACATTACAGGTTACCTCAAAAAGTGAACAGAAGTTTTCTTTAAATAGATATATTACATAACTAATAATAGATTAGCATTTTAATCCATTATTCTTTATCCAAAACTTCAACCTAGCTAAAAAGTTTTTTTTCAATATTATATCTAATTAAATAATGGTTACTTAGCTATTCCAAACAATTGATATGATATCAACCCATTTATTTAAATATGTCATAAAAGGCAACAATGTAATTTAATATAGCTAATAAACTAGCAAGATAGCCCCTGGTGTTTTCAGACATGTTTCAATAGGCCTAGTCATCTTAGTTCTGTTAATATAATAATCAATTTATCTTAACCTGCTTCGGTTGTCACATGGTCAAAGAGGTAATTCTCTCAATAGACTAGACTGCTGATAGCAGGGAGATCATAGTCTGAACCCTGGTAGGGTGTAATGAGTGTTTTTTTCTTACATGGTTGTTAACCCTCCTTCCACACAAATGTGGGTACACTTCCCCTAAATTCAGCCCTCCTCGTGCCTAACATTTTAACTTAGTTATAGAACTGTACATAAAATGCATATGATCCAAAAGTGAAGTAAAATGTGGCGCTAAAAAAAATTAATTGTATTATCAAATATTCTATCAATATTAATGGTAGTGTTGTTAATATAATAATCCCTTATATCATCAAACATTCCATCAATATTAATGGTAGTGTTGTTAATATAATAATCCCTTATATCATCAAACATTCCATCAATATTAATGGTAGTGTCCTTAATATAATAATCATTGTTTCTTAAAACAAGGCAGCAATGGATTTAATGAATAGATATCATCATACACACAGACTTTATTCCTGCTATTGTAGTAGCCATGCCATAAATACATGAGGTGTGCAAACTTACCTGAATCTTGCATTTGTTTAATCATACCAAGGCTTCGAAATGTTGCAGGAAATTCACCCACACCCTTTTTATCCTGAAAGAATATGCATGTCCAATTTGTAGGCCTATACCATTTTTATAGTTATCAATATTTAAAAGAATAAAATTGGTTATAGCAATTATTAAAAAATAACTTAAATTAACTGTATACATGGGTTAAAATATATTATATTCAGTTGTGTGAATTGCAATTTTATATGCATTATATATTATTTCTGGGAATCTATTTTAATTTTCCAAAATATACCATTACAGTTAAAACATTATAATGTTAATATAGGGATTACCACTGTAAATGGATGGCAACCATTCACAAGCTTACATTCTATTTATATTAAATATATTCTTCTAAAATTAGGTGTTTGTTTTTTGTTGAAAAATTTTTTTCATACAGTACATTAAGAAACGTACCTGTCCCTTTTCAAAGGGTGCTCCTAGAAGTCCATATGTGTATTTCGCTTTCTCTGTGCCAAATGCCCTTGGATGGTTAATACTATTCGCACCACCAGGCTTGAAGTAGCTCATATTTGAACTATAAAAATATTATTTTCTATATACTAAATGACCAAGAAGCATAAAACAATAATTGGTTGGTGAATCTTTCTCACAAAGTAATCACATAGTTTGAAAATGCTATACAATATAATGCAAAACATGGTTTATTCTAATTGATAAAAAGTTTCATATATATTTTAATTAAATCACATTTTTCTTCTCGTTCGGACTATACATAAATGTACTAATTTTGTTAATATGTTAGGTTTGAGAAAGGTTGAATTTGGAGGAAGTGTACTCACATGTTCATGGTGGGAGAGGGAAAAACCATTTAGGAAACACCCTTCTGAGTACACCAAAATGAGAATCAATCTCAATATCTCCATCATGACATTAAGTAAGGTCTATCACTCAAACATATATTATAAATTTTCCTAATATTAAATTGTATTTACAGATTTCAATGGGCAAACTCCTTAGGACAAAGGTTCCCAACCCCAATTCATAGTTTTGGAAGTGTGGCCCCAAATTTTCTAAGGTTTTAATTTATTCTAGCTAATATATAAATATACAGTAAAGAAATTATGTGAAAATAAGCCACTAGGATGGTGTTTGAAGACTAGCTGCAATGTATTTAGTTAGCCTTGTTGCCTGCCTTTATTATTTTATGATATTAGACTCACAAATTGCTGATATCATCCCACCATTATTGAACTACTTTGTGTATATCTTTAATAGAATTGCCTAACACATACACACTCACATTACCCGCATGTCATTGTTATTCTACATGTATAATGTGTGACCCGGCATTTTTGGTATTTAATAATAATATATTGAGTATCAGGATTTGTAGGCCCTATTGATATAGTTGTATTGGCAACTCTGCAAAGTTTGTGTTATGTTGGCTATCTCTATTTCATACTCCCTGTAACTGTATCTTAC
>CABEEJ010007741.1:0-28326 GCA_901482245.1 Timema douglasi | reverse complement strand
AGGCATTTAGCCTAAAGGCAGTTGGCCTAAAGGCATTTAGCCTACACTTTAGGCCAAATGACTTTAGGCCAAATGACGGGTACCCGAATGTAAGTGGTTAATGGAGGAAGAATGATGGAAGAATAGAGGATGATGGAGGCATTTTATTAAACGGACTTGGCTACAGGCTAGAAACAGTTGATGATGATGATGATGATTATGATGATGATGATGATGATGATGATGATGAAGAGGATATATACCTCTTTTACCATAAAAAGAGGTAAATAGCTTTGCATTGTTGCCCCTGGTTAAAGAAATAATAGTTTCCTTTTAAATAGAATAAGACATTTCCATCCCATCCCTTGGTTTTGTTGTATCAGAATTATTTTAGAGCAAGTGTGAAATATTTGACACAATTCCCTTGAAAAGAAAAATAAAACCACAAAATAAGGAATAATAAATTGTTAAGGAATGATAGAATAGGAGACTATTAAATAATTCAGTTTATCATATGGGATTGAAAATTAAATTGAATTAAAAGGAAGAAAATATAGTGAAGCTCTTCAAGGAAAACCTATTTTCACTCTCGAGATACATTGTTATATGCGTAAAAGTGGTACAAAAAAGAAGATTGTGATAATTTTAGTGATACATTTTGTTGTAGCAATGGGCTCGTTTTGTCAGCATATGATTTTCTAAAGGTGGAATCTAACAGCGCTGATTATATGTTTAACAGTTACGGTGAAAATATTGTCCCACAACATAACTAATACTTTTATTAACATTTAAAAGCACTCAAATATAATATTTTTTGAACTTCACAAATGTTGCAGTAGGTGATATTATTTCCTTCAAAAGAAATACAGAAATACTAGAGTTTAGATTTAGGTGATATTGCACTAAGTATAAAAAGTTGTATATTGTCTTAGTTTTTCCAAATGGGGGCACTATGTCTGGGAAGGTTAGATTTATTGCAAGTAAAAGGACCCATTTGAATATTGTCCATCCTCAAGATGAATGGTGATGTACCGGGGATAGAGACTAGCCCAGCACCAAAAACATCTTTATACTCACCCTATTCAACAGACAAGCTGGGATCTCGTACAATAACAACGATCACGCCACGGAACGACATTGTTCATACACACTGCAAAAAACTCTGTATGGGAAGTCGGCGGTTTATTCGAGTGTTCTCCTGACTAAAACAATCTGTTTAAAGTGTGCATGTGCGAGGTGGCCATTCTAAGTGGATCCCTGTGCCTCGTGTGCCAGAAGTCACCCCCACCCCTCTGGCAGCGTTGTGCGCAGGCGCTATGGAAGACGTAGACTATGTGATTGGATATTTGTGACGGCTCTATTATGTCATTCTTTCCGTCCATGTTTCCCCCACTGAGAAGAACCAAATATAAGCGTATGCCTAGCAATGTAAGGCACTCTTTGATGCCATATAGATGTAAGGCACACTTGGGCGTTATGTAGGCCCCTAGGATTATTATAACGTAAGTTATTGTAAAACAAGGAAATTAAACTTAGGCCATGATATTCCTTTATTCAGGTCAGGGTTCTAATCGTGGTTAAAAGAATCCTGTCTGTCCGGAGTTGTTAAGAGTCTATTTATTCATGGTGTTAACTTACTGATGATTTTAATTCGTTGTTGCTTTATTTACAATTTTGTGGGACATATTAGATGTTAGTTTATTTATTGTGTTAACTGACAGATGACTGTAATCTTTTGTTACTATGAGTACATTCCTTTGGGTGTAATTAGGTGAATAGTTAGATCTATGAACTATCCGAACCTCCCAACATATATGTTGTATCTGACATTAGCAAGCAAACTGTTGCGAGCATTTTTCTTGCGTAGGCCTCCGACTTTATATTAGATGTAACTGCAAGCTATTGTTACAGAACTTCCCTTTTTTGAGATTGTTATATTTTTACAGGGAAGTAATGTACATTTATCTCTTGTTTAGTTTATTAAGGATGGCTCTCCTATCAAACGCCGTATAAGATATCCTGTAGTATTTCTATAAATGTTAGGAGCATTGCCTTGTTAGTTATATCGGAGAATTAACATTTTCTCCAAGTCTAATATTCCATATTGTATATATTATTCTATGTTAATATCCACTCTAATAAACTAGCCGCTGGGCCATATTAGTTACTTTCGCTTCGTTCTTGTCTACCCTGTCTTACTCATGGTATTTTCCCTTAGGCTTAACTGTAATAATGCTGGTGAGACAGGAGTCTGTTGGGCTTGTAGAGAACAGACCAATAAAGGTCCCTGGTGATTACTTGTCTTTTATATTGTAATATTGCAACTCACTAACTGTGGCGGTTGGTTGGAACATTGGCGGTACAGCTAAGGTACTGACCCCACAGGGAGTGCGGTTGAGTGAAAAAGATTTTGAAAGCAAAAAGTATTTAGTGATAAGACTACAAGATGAGTATCATAAGTTTAACACATATTGCTAAGGTCAATAAAATAAAGCACTCAAAATTAAATTTTTGTTTTCCTTCAAGTATGTACTAAAAAAATGTGCTACTCTTATTCCATTCCACCAAGTGTTTTCAAGACCCTTTTCAATCGCGAGGCCAATTTTTAATAGAGACTTGTGTTTGATCTTAACCAAACTATAGGCTCTACAAATTGAGATATTAATAAGCTTTACTTCATTGTGTTTCAGTTGATGGATGACCTATCGACTACTCTTCCATTTCTTTAATTGGATGTTGTTTCAAAATGTGCATTTGGGGTGAGGACAAGGGAGATAGTAGACAGAATAGTTGGAGGAGGGAAAGTAGAGGAAGGGAGAGTGGAAAATAAAATGGGAAAATGTACCCTCAATACTCCCAGCTAGAATATGAACCCAGACATCCTCATGGCCAGTAAACCAGAATATATTTGCTTAACATGGAGTTTATGTTCCCATCAATGTGTGTGTTTGTACAGATAAATCATAGATTTTTATCAAAATTAAATGAAATGTATAAGTTACAAGTAAATTGTTGAAATTTATATTGAATACAAAATAAAAAGGATAAAATAATAAATTCAAGTTTGGAGGAAACAAATACTGTCTTTTACATGTAAACGTATGAAAATAAGTTTTTTTAACCACCGAGTCTTGCTACCCGTTTGGGTTATAGGCTCATGTACTAGGCTAATTGTGCTAATACTTTAAAGTATGCAGAAGGTTATATTTAGAGGAAGTGTACCCGCAACTGCAAGGTAGGAGAGTGGATTTTTTTTTTTTTAAACCACCCTCATTTCACCAGACCAAGATTCAAAACTCAATCTTCCCATCATAAGCAGTCTAGTCTATTGCAAGAGTAGCATCTTAAGCCATGCGGCCAATGAAGTGAGTTTAGAAACAAGTTTTATATCCAAAGAAATACACTGTACTAATTTCAAAAGAGTCACAAAACTGTGTTTATATTCATTTCATTAAATCCTCTGAAATTGAATGAAAATTAACTGCCATGTACATGGTAGTGTATTTGTATTGTAAAATGATTGTGCTTTGTCAATAAGAGTTCAATAACTGGTGGATAAAGTACTTATTCAAGAGTATCGGGGTTCAAAATCAAACAGATGTACTTGTGGTGGTTTTATCAAGTTTAGGATGGGATCTTGATTGATAAAGTTAGTTTATTTTCTTAAAATTAACTTTATTTAACAATATCCTTTTTGAATATGTGGCATTATCTGCATAACCCTCACATCCTGAAGCGGGACCCCAGCGCCCCCTCCCTGCCTCCCCCCCCCTCCCCCCTCACCTACTTACCTACCTATTGCTAAGGTTAGGGGCAGCATGATGCTCTATAGGATTTAGAATAAAATAAGTCTGTTTAAATGATGACACAAAAGTAATATTTATATTTATTTTTAAAAAACTATAGGGATTTACATAATAAAAACTTACAATCATATCAAAAATTATCTCAAAGTATGTTTCTAGCTTTTGTAAACACCAATTTTTCAAACCCTTATATTCATTTATGTCAATTTCAAATCCCTTGTAGTGAATATTGAGAATAATATAAGAAAAAGGTGTACAAAAAGGCACTTTTATATAGGTTGCAAATTGAACTAAAGTACATTCCCTTATTTAACATGAGAAAAGAATGGTTAAATGCATGAAACATTTTAGTGATGTCTGATATATTTTATTGAGATGCATGTTACAAGAGTAACAAACTTATTATCCTGTTTACTAAACTAGTTTAAAAAGAATAAAGATATAATAGAAATTTTGATCAAAAATAATGGTATCATTTAAATCTTTTCAAAAAAGTATTTATTCTTTATTATCTTAAACCCTTTTCAGCTCCTGTAATCCTGGGAGGGATCTGCTGGGTGATGCCAAGCACTCTCAACCTTGAGCATGCCTGTTGTTTTTATTTAAAGACTCTTAAAATGTACCTTAAATTTTTCTGCAAAAAAGTCTTACTTTTCCACGAAAAGAAAAAATTTGAGATAAACAACTAGATTTAATAAACAGTGAAAGGAGAAAAATATTACAGCCCTAATAACCTCATTGTGTCGATGGACCTATAAAACTTAATAATAATAATAATAATAATAATAATAATAAGACTACACGCAAGCCAAAAAATGTAGGCTCAAAAGTGTATAGTTAAAAAATTAAAATAAATCAGAATCATTTCTGGGAAACAGCATGATCCTCCTTCAGAAGAAGAAAGAACAAACTCTTCCATAAGTGTGATGTAAACTAATATATTATTGATCAAAAATCAATTGCGGTGTTAATCTGTCTTTATAGATTTTTGCATCTAACTGTATTTAGTGTGAAATATCTATACCAAGTCTACCAAAAATTTACATGAAATTTTTACTGGGTTTCTTTAGAATTAGTTTGTGAACAATAATTGCTCATCACCTACCAAGAAAGTAGATGTCTAAGAACATTTAAATATACAATTTGTATGATTGATTCTCACACCATGAGATTAGGTTCTAAATGTAACTGAGTGAATTGGGGGTGGAAGAGACATGTACACTTCATTAGAGCTGTAGACAATTGTTTATAAGATGTGCTGATGTAGGCGCTCCAAATTACCAACTTAAATGCTCATCTAATTTATTTTTTAAATATTGGTTGATGTTTATTGAAAATTAATTATATTGTAAGTTTTGGATAGAAATCAGTTTTGCTCTTTTGTAATATATAGATATTTATCAACCCATATTTATTCTGATAGGTGAGTGTTAGAACCTGTATGCTTTTAAGTATTGTTTGACCTCTTTTTTCAAAACCTTTGTTTATGTATCAGTACCCCTTTTTTTAAAATCTAGGTTTACCAAAATAGATGAAAATTGTAAAAACAAAAAAAGTACTCACTGTGAAGTAAACTGGAGTCGGCCGGTGGTGGACAGGGGTTTGCTCCGATCTGGGAGAGTGGAGTACTGCCATGTACAACTCCAGGAGATTTAGGTTGAGAGGGTAAGTGGATGGATGCGGCCACTAGGCCCTGTGGTGTATGCATCATTTGGTAGGCCACACTGGGAATTGTGCTGTGTGACTCTGGCGGTGTGGTATTGTTGATGGTTGTGTTGTTTGTCGGTGGTTGTACTAACACAGCTCCCCCAGTGAGCTGTTGTGAGCCAACACCGCCTGCACAGGACACCACCTGTCAAACATGTCCATGCAACCTTGCACTTGCACTTACTCAGTAAGCACACTTTTTTAGTGATATGTGCAACACAAGGTTATTAATTACTTAAATTAAGAGGTGGAGAAATAGGAAGACAAATAATAATTGCATCACATTTTACCTGTAGGCAGTATAGTTAGATTAAGTAAGAAAGTTTAAAGGCATTATTAATGCAACAGGTTAGATATGGCATCTGAACTCTTGGACAAGTCAAGAAAATTAATAGAGTTAAGAATTAGTTGTAGTTTGTGAATTGGATTTATCAAATAATATGTCAGTCATTTATACAAAATATATTTGGGTAAAAATCTATGTGTTTGATCTATATCTTTGGTTTTATCAGATCTGTCAGTTATTCACAAGAAATGCACTTAGATGAAATCAAAATGTTTATCTATTTCATTAATTGTAGTATATATTAATATAAAATCATGAGCGGAGCTAAAATCATGTAGTGTAGCGTCAGAGATTTTCCTTCCATGTTTAGAAAATACTATTAGACAATACTATTAGACAGTCAAGTGTCAATTTAGGTGTTTTTCTTCAATTTTAATTTATACTTAATAAAGTTAATGAATTTATTCTGTATGCCCATCAATACAGGTGTCAGCATGTAAGTTTCAAGTTTGAAAGTAGGAGGCTTACAACAGACCAAAAGAAATGTACCAGAGATTTAAAATTAAGTTGCAAGATGATGTAGCTAACATACCTATAAACTACACTGACAACAAAAGAAGGTGCTCAAAAAATTATTACAAAAGCAAGTAATAATTTGAAAAATGTTAATGTGATTAAATCGTGCCACTACCCTGCAGTGAGCATATAGCATGTATATTTTAACATGTATTTATGATCTTACTAAGTTTACAATAGCTATTCTTAGTCAGACAGAAGAGAGGAAGTTTGCGAATAACATAAGTTTAAATATGGCACACCATTTTATTTGCTAAGTTAGCAAAACAAAAAAAACTAGTAAATTATTTAAGAATTTTTGTAACCTCTTAGGGATTAAGAAAATACTAACTTCTGGATTTCCCCCAAGTTGAAGAGAACATTACAAAAACAAAACATAAACAGTAGAAGGATAATATACATTATATTTAAGGATCAAAAAGTGTCCGATGAACTTGGTTTGATAAAACAACCTTATGGTTCCATCACTACATGACTTCCTGAATCATCTAAACAAATGACACCCTGGAATCACTGTTAATATGAACTAAAGACTATCTGGGAACTGCATTTAATGGACATTTAAACTAACAAACGCAAAGTTAACTCAATTGGCCACATTGGGTTCATAAAATGTATGCACACTACCGCTTCACACCATCATCTCATCCACAAGAGATTAACCACACCTACTCTAGTCAAAAAAGCAACAAAGAAAAAGTATGTTTAGAACAAACACCTAATACAGAACTTTAGTATATGCAGTCAGCTTTTTGAGAATGAACATCAAATGAGTTCTCAAGGAACAGAAAAACTGATACATAAAGAATCTTTTCCCTTTAGTCAAAGCATTACATACTATATTTTCAGGTTTGATTAAGTAAGTGGTGCCATCAATCTAGCAATCTGCCACATAGCAACATTGCAATGTTATAATCAACCTTTCAAATATAACAGCAATTTTTTTTTTCTGAATTTTTGTGTTCCTTATTATTATGATAAATAAATACCCATATATCAACAAGTTAAAAATTATGTCTAGTGTTTAACCGCGTGAGCAAGAATAGTAAAGAGAAGATAGAAGTATGAAGAGTGCAAGAAGAAATTATTATTATTATTATTAATAGCACCGCGTCTTACTACCCGTTCGGGTTATACGCACTTACGCTAATGTGTAATGGTAGGGTNGCCTGGCATTCCTCACATTCACAAGATGTCTTGTCAGAGGTGAAGGAAGGGTTTGGTAATCAGATAAATATTTGCCGGGACCGAGGATCGAACCCCGGCCCCCGGCCGAAGAAGAAATTAAAGAGAAGCTTTCTTGTTTCCATCTTTCCAGGTTGGCACACTTGTTTATCCCTTGTATTATATTATTTTATTTATATTTACACTGTTTTAATATGCATAATAATCAATAAACCCATATCTACATGTAAATAAAAGATTATTGCAGCAAGAGAATATAAGACAACAGTACAGTCTAGTTAAGCTATACAATTCTATATAAATATATATATGAGGAATTTTAGATTATTTTTTTACAATGACTACCAGTCACCAAAGTCTGTATTATGTTAATCAAATTTAACTTCTTACAATCTTAAGGTTCAAAAAAAATAGCCTACTTACTTATTCTAAAGAGTTAGTAGCTCGAATATTCATTATCACACTTAAAAAAGGATGCCACCTATCCCAATCCTATGATAATTTTATCCAGTCAACCTCATTAAACATATATTTCAGGTGGCGAAATAAAATTATCCATACATCTCTACTTTTACAGTATGAAGTGAGTTGCTTAATATACCATTCATTAAAAAAACAAAAAACTGTAATTGAAAATATATTTCCATTGCAAAACAACAAAAATAGCAATGAATCAAACATATCTATCTCTGGTATAACTCTGTATATAGCTTTAGACTCTGTTACTATAAGTGATTCAATAATGATATTTAAAATCAATTTACATCAACTACAGTATGAAATACCAATTGGTTCTAGCTTTAAGAAGATGCTTAATTTATGATAGACTTAAATACTTTTATTGATGTATTCAGTTACCATATTTGACTTATTAAAGAAAGCATTATTGGCCAGATAAATTATCTCCGCTGGTCGCAAGATTCTGGACCATATAGTCAGAGCCACCCAAAGCATAGTTTTGTGAGGAGGTGAGCTTTCAGTTTGGTACCCATCTCTTAACATAAATTTAGTCCAAACATAGTCTTATGACACTAAAAGATCATTAAAAGAAAAGTATTTATAGATAAGCGAATAACCTGAACACATAGTAAGACATGGTATTAAAAAAATTATATTTATAGACGTTCAAAATGGATCGGACTCATCCTTAGGAGGAAATGTCTACTGCAAGATGTCATAGAAGGAAAGGTTGAGGGAAAGAGGAACTTTGGAAGGAGGATGATTTAAATGCTAAATGACTTGAAGGAAATAAGAAAATTCTGGAAGCTAAAGGAGGTCACAGAGGACAGGGCGCATTGGCGGTCCAAGTTAACTGACAAAAGCAATGGACCTGTCATAAGGCAGAACACATAATAATAATAATAATAATAAAAGTCTGTGTCCATTGTTTTTCTTGATTCTTGCTAATTGGGTTTGTATACAAAAAAAAACTATTTAAATTGGGCTACATTAATTCTATATAGTTTTTATATATTGTGAAGGATTAACAATTCTGTTTCATTAACAATTTAAAATTTTAATAACCATCAATGCGATTTTTGAAATAATAGAGTTATTTAAAAATGTTTAAGTATATGAAACATTTAAAGCGGACAACTTTAATTGATAGTTTGTGAAATAGCATATTATTTAACATTATAATTCATCTTAAATATTTTAGATATTAAATTATCATGGCATTATTTTAAATCCTTGAGTTAGTTAGAATATTATAAATTTAACTTATACACTAGAAACCCATATCCAAATCACGATTATCAGAAAGCTTTTGTTTTGAGGACTGAATTGTGACAGTGGCCATCTCTTACTTGAAGAAACAATCAGGAAAGAAGATATTGATTGGGGATAATCTCGCCTCACATTTGACGAAAGAGGTTATCAGATTGTGTTTTGAAAACATCCATTTGATTTTTTTTTCTGGCCAACTCGGCTAATATTATACTATTAATATGGTGTAAGGTTCTCGATCAGTAGAAGAGTGGACCAGGCAGAAAAGAGGCAATTTTTCCAAAAAGATAGATTCCCTCGGCTTTTTAAACAACTAATGGCGAGCAAATATGAGCAGTGGCCCAGCAATAGCTGAACCGGATACAAAAAATGTGGCAGTGTGGCTTTGAACATAGAGCCAATGTTAGGGATGCTTCCTGCACCTTTTTATAACTCTAATTAGCAAAATTATAGGCTGGCTATTGATACAAGTTTTGTTTAACTTCTGAAAAATATGAGGTAGGAAGGAGCAGGTGCATTCACACGAAAAAAGAGAACGAAAGTTGATGTCCTTTCTGGAGAGTGTTGTTGCACATGAATCGTATACCTCAGTCTTTGGTTTAAATGAGTCTGCATGATTCAGATTCAGAGCCATCTTCAGATAGGAATGCTTCTGATAACAACTCCAGTGAGGAGACTGCAACCAGAAGCAAAATCAGGCCAGTGGTCACACATAAATCATAAGTCTCTGGAATAGCTACAAACTCTATTGCTGAAGTCATTACATCATCTTACCCTTTTCTGGTTATGAAAGAAGACATAGAGGAAGGGGACTGGCTATTGGTCAATTTTGCAATATACAATAGGGAGGAAGCTTAGCCTCAAACAACAAACCATGGGAAAGTGAGAGCACTCACCGAAAATAGTAATTTTGAGTATGAATTTTTACTGTCCGAGAAGTTCGAGAGACTTTCCAGGACATATTTATGGACTGCCAGGTGTTCCAGATATCACAAAATTTGACTACGGTCAAGTCTTTGTAAACGTAATCAATATGAAGAGTACATGAAAGGCCTAAAATTGTTTGACATTGATATTTGATAATTTTTTATTTATGTTTATATCCCTTTACATCATTTCTTTTGATAAAACTTTGTCTTTATGAGGTTAAAAAAAAAGATTGATTTTATTTATTTATTTAGCACCGCGTCTTACTACCCATTCGGGTTATACGCTTAAAAAATTGATTCTGGTGAATTTTCTTATAGTAATACAAAATATATTTCCATATTCACTGTTTACATTTAACTTGTTAAAAAAATAGAATTAAAATATATTTGATATCAATGGACATTTCCAATCACCCACTGTGGCAGGTGAATAGAAAAACCGAGGGTTTATTTATTCCAAACAAAATCTCACATGTTATTTTTGACAGACTATCTTGACATGAAAATTAAAGGATAGACCAAGACACATATTTTAAGATATTTGGAATATAAGTAGAATTTTTCCATTGACCAGTATAGAACTGTTTAAGTATGAAAGTGTTTCTTATCATCGCATTTTATGGTACTTGTGGTAAATTTAATGAATATAGACAAGATGATTATATTTAAATTTCTGTAATGATTTAATGGGGTAAAAAAATGAAAAAATTAATTAAGAACCCCTAATTTATCAAATAATGTATTTATTTCTAAAACTGCACTGGCAGCATGGCTACCCCTTTAGCACCTGCATAGAGCAATGGATTTCTAAATAAAGTTAGTTTACTTGAATAAGAATTTAAATTTGAAGTCAAAACGTTCATTCAATTGACTAACTAGTGTATCAACAAGGTGAGTGTTTGAAATGGAGGTGGAGATTTCAATGAATTCATGTCTAAACTAAAGTCTTATAAATAAAATTATGATAACAAATTGCAGGTGCTCATCATCACATTAAGAAACACTCATTTAAAGATTAGTAAATATTTTAATTAGGTAGAGATTATTATTAGAAAATATAAGGTAATAAAAGAAATTATTTTAGTCTTCCCTTCCTCAAACCAATAAGTTAATTTGTTTATAATATATGCTATTTATGGAACTGCTTGCTAATTATAAAAAAGATTGTAATGGATTAAGCTGAGTTAATTAATCCTCGTTAATATTCAAGACTTCTTCGAATAGTTGAACTTAACAACATACTCAACACAATCTCGCTTTAATATTATTGACTTACATATTAAGTTACCCACCTGCAATGAATGTGGAGATGTGGAATAATTGGTACTGTCAGCTGGACTGTTACTGTTGCTTGAGTGACTGTTACTTGAGTGACTGTGATGATGATGGTGATTATTATTATTCTCATAGCTGGCATAGTCAGATCTGAGTAAATTTTCACTTTGCATCTTTCCTTTGAGGCACGTAATGTAGCGGTTGCAGAAATCCTTGCATAATTCCTGTACTTTCTCCAGTTCCAAGAGATGAATCCTAAGCACCTGGATGGCTTTTATCATCTAAAAATATCATATTTGGTTTTTTTTAATATAATAGAAGATAAAATTTTCAGTTTAGTCATGTAAGAAGTTAGTTTTGGATGGAGGTCTTTGGTTTATTTTCAAAGGGTGCTCATAAGATTTATTAAACCTTGAGAACGTGTGTGGCTTTTTTTTTAAGCATTGCAAAATTCCAATAAAACTCTATATTTTCAAGTTATATTTTATTTTGTAGGACCTTGGACAAATCAGAAATTAATATTTCTTGATAAGCAGAGGAAGCCATGCAAAGTGTTAGATCACAGAAAAAACGGAAAATATTTCCTTGTATGGCCTTATATTCACATTTTTATTTAAATAAATGTAATTCACTTAACTTGATTAATTTTATAAAAGAACCTCATGTAATGACATAACTAACCAATATAAATGTGTATACATGATTTTTGAATAATTTAAATTGAAACAAAAGTTACTGAAGATTGTAGATGAAGGAACTATTATTTATTACAAATTGTATATTTCAGAAAAAAAAAGTAAATTTAAATATAACATTTTCAACTTGAGAGATGGCTCAACAGTTTGTAAGTAGTCTGCTTTTAAATTATAAAATTTGTACATCTATTTTTATATTATTATTGTTTTATAATAGCTATTGACTTATTATTTTGATAATTAGAAGCAAAACTTTTTTATTATTAGCTTTATAGCAGCAAAAATCGACTTGATCAATGTTTTATAATTGAAAATTGTGCTCTATTCTAAGTTTTAAATATTTTTAGAGGTAAAACAGATTTCAACAATCCAAAGAAACTATTTCTCCCTGAGCAAAGCTTAGGGAATTTAAAAATACAGTAATTCTAAGTCATGAAAATAATTTAATCAAAGTTTAACCACTCTTCTTTTCTAACCGATTTCATAATATTAATTTATTTCATATTTATTAGAAATATACTACTATAAAATTTGCATATTACTTTGACATGCTCAAATATGTTTGCATTTGGTTGAAGAACTACACCTATGTCAAGAATCGAGAGGGTAGATTTTGAGTTGGCATGTCTATGTTTTATCATAACGTTATTAAGGCTCATACCATCTTAAAGGTAATTTCTCATTCATTGTTTAAGGCAAGTGTATATGTGGACATATGGGAGTAAATTGGCTACTTATCTCGGTTATCATGAACTATGACAAAGAACCTAGTACAGTAAGATCTTGCTAGTTCAACATTGATTATTTCAAAAAATTTGATAATTCAAACCCACTATGTCTTCCTATGAAATTCCTATTTAAATGAATGATAAAAAATAACATTTGATTCAAACTTTGGGTGTAAATATTTGGATAATTCAAAGATATCCAATGTCAATTTTTTTCGAGATTGTAGGCCTACTTATTTCAAACCTAACATAACAATGATTATTATATCACAAGAATGTCTAGTAAGTTTTGAGCTATTAATGCATAGTAAAAGATAAAGCAGGGGAACTCTGCACTCCCTGCGAGCGGGTTTCCTCGAATAGAGGATGTGTTGGTTTGACTTTCATTGCTTCTGTGAGACAATGTAATCACATAATGTCATGGCTGATTTAAGTAAGCAATTTTCATATGTTAATTTTTCCAAGTTTTGTGTTTAAATTTTTCTTGTTTTTTCATGTGTGTAGTGTGTATGTGTGTTTATATTAATCTTATTTTGAGGTTATTGATTAATTTTGTAGCAGATGCCTTAAGTAATAATAAACACGATTAATTCATATTGTGGATATTTTGAATTTTTAGAGATATCCCTTGGACTTCAAATTAAACTGTTATTCTGTAGTTATATTTGTTAAATGTGTGTGTTGTGGATTCAATTAATCAATAAGTTACATAATTAACTAAACATTTGTGGTTAAAACATATTTACAGTAGATAATGAGAGATGTAGAGTGATTCATTTTTAGCTTATAATAAAAGCAAAAAATAGCATATTCAAGTAATTTAAAATCTTAGCTTGTAGAAAAAAAATCATACCTATTTATTCAAATTGATATTAAAAAGAAGAAAGTAATTGATTATGTTCCAGGAATAAATTATTAATACATCTTTGCACTCTCGATTAATTTGTTTAACTATGAAAAATGTTCAATTTTGTCTGTAACATATGTACCTAGTGCAGTCCCCTTATTAGTGCAGACTTATTTAAATATTGCAGCATGGATCTCCAAATGATGACTAACAACTATAATTTGACAGTGTAGAAACACTGTACATTAATGTCAATTAAGTGATTGTGAAGGAAGCCAATCTGTAAGGATAGAAAGTTTAGGTCTATATAAAATAACCAAACACAATTCTTTCTTAATTATTATTTTTCAAATGCTTCAGACATGTAATAGCATATATCATTAGTTGTGTTTTATTTGTTATTTAGTTAATCCTCATATGAAATAAAAATATTGCAGATAATCTAAATATAATGTGTAACTGTGAAAGTGTAAAGAAGTTGTAAGTGTGAAAGGATAAAGCAACAATAAAGAAACAATAAAGAAAGAAGTTTGTTTGTCCCTATCTATGTATAAGCTAAATATCCTTTCAGGTTGGCTTACTTCGATCTGACCTTAGCTCAGTGGTGTCTACTGGCTTAACTGACTTAAGGGTCTCGAGTTTGATTCCCAGCACGGCGAAAATATTTATCATTAGTGAAATGTGGGTTTACCCTTTCACATTGTTAAATTAACGGCCGGAGAATTGATGTTGTACCTGTCCAAGTCTTAAGTTAGATTTTAATGTATATGAAGTTACGATAGGCCTAGCAAGCCGGTAATGGAAAATATTTAGCTTTAATAAAAAAAACTGACGAAGACCATTCAGCTGTAAACAGTAATGGTTGTAAGTAAGGTTGGCTTCCTTCACTATCACTCACTTTACATTGGTGTACAGTGTTTCTACACTGACTTATTAAACATTTCCAAGCTATTAGGCAATAATTCATTTTATCACCTATAATTTGTGAGATATTCGAACTCTCATTGATGAAAAAACACCCACATTAATGATTTGAAACACATTAAAAGTGTGTTTACAGGTGCTTGTTCCATATGTTAATGCAGATAAAAATTAGAATAAACTTAGAAAGATAAGGAGAACAAAGAAATTAATACATAAAGAGAAAACAAGAGAAAATAAGCGAAAATGAAATTAGAAAGAGAAACATAGCATGATAAAGTAAGTTATTATTATAATTAATTGCAAAGCTCTAACTGGATGCCATCACTGATTTGCAAAAGGCTCAGAAGTGCATTTTACACATTACTTTGCACATCAAATAACTGTTTACAATTTATTAGCACTTGATGTGGCATCTATTAAATATTTTCTATTTAGCATTTTTGTATCAATTTGTCAAGAGAACTAGATTATAAACATTTTTCTAAGGCTATGTTTTAGTGTATATTTCATTAATTTATAGAGATATATTATTTTAAATTGTATTTGTAATTTCCAAAACCCAATTCTTTTCCCCACCAAATCCATAAACCAAAAGTGTGGAGGGGTGGGAGGGGGGAGCAGGTTATGCAAATTCATATAATGTTTGTACTGTCTGTCTTTCTGTCTTATTATATAATCTTATTTCTTTGTGTTTGAAGTTAGGAAGTACTTGGGGATAGTTAACACATCAAATGAGGCAACCTTGTAGGATTCTTCTGACTGCACATAACAAGATCACCAGTACAAATTTTGCCAACTACGGTTGTGTCAAAATAGAAAATGCGTGGTTAGAAAGTTGAGAGTGGGATTAAGAGGGAAGAATTGTAAATTATGAAGAAGGAATTATCAGCAGAGAAATAATTGCTGACCAAAAATAAAATGCTTTGAAAGAAAAACAAACTTTTTGGTCAAACATTTGTAACGTCTCCAAATTTTATAGAACTCTCGTTCTTAGAGTAAGGCATTTCAGCATTATTTTCTCACTTTCTAATAAAAGGTTATCCACTTGAGTGGTCGCATGGTCTAAGGCATCACGCTCACAATAGCCTAGACTGCCGATGAAGAGGAGATCAGGGTTCAAATACCGATCAGGTATAGTGAGGGTAGTTTTTTCCAAAATTGATTTTACACTCTCTCTCTCTAAGTAAATCCAAGTACACAGCATCTCAATATATGTATAAACTGTACCTAAATATAAAAATCCATAGTAAACCTTGGATGAGCTAAGAAGATAAAGGAATATTACATTTTCAAACTTAAAAAATGGAGCAGGGGTAGCCAGAATACAAATGGTGTGTTGGGGAAAGAGTTGGGGTGGTAGAGGGAGGTAATCATGTGCTGTCTAAAAGTGTGTCACTTAAAGCAGACCAATGAATGGAATGGCAAGCACACCATTTTGCTTAATGTTCCACTAGATAATGTGGTTTTTATTTGTAAAATCTTTATCAGTATTTAAATTAAAATTTGAGCTTTGGGTAAATTTATTCCTTGTAAATTTCTTATTTAACTTTCAACAAGGCAAGAGAACATCAAATGTGTATATGTAAATTTAATCAAAATCAAACAATAATCGATTTAATAGGTTTTAATAGATAACTTGATATATTTATATTAGTTACCTACCATATTCTTTTTAAATTATATCTAAATATTATCTTTGATTTTAAAAGAAATTCCAGAATTTTACTTAGCATGTTTTAGATATAATGAAACAAATTATTGTATGTGTTTAATTTGTTTTTAATTTAACCACGAAAAAATACACCTTACCAGACCATCTACTTCTGGGTCATTGAGTAGAAAAGGTTTCCTGTCTCTTTCCTGGTGCTGTACAAACGCTTGTATATCCATATTGAAACTCTCAGAGTTGGGGCATTCAGCAGACTGCGTGGCTTGTTCACACCGCTCAAATAACAGTGCTAATAATGGAAACAAGGGGTGCCTATATATAAAAAAAAATACACAACATTACAATACACGTCAACATATAGAATTGAACACAACACAATGAATAAGTTACTGTATGAGAGATTAAATACATTAAAAAGAGAAATTATTTATGCTTTTATAAATATAGTATGGTTAGTATTAATCATTCATAGAGATGTTAAAAAAACATTACTCTATATAAAGCAATATATTTGTAATGTACACGTTCACCTTTGACATAGACTTCTGGGTTTGGATCCCAGTCAAATGCACTAACAATGGTTTTAATGTAAGTTTCTATTTGGTTTGCCCAGCCTCTCTCAACTATGATGATGGAACATCACTAATCCCTACCTCTTTGCTTAGGTAGATATTAGCCCTTTGTGTATTTTTATAAAATTACTCACTTTGGTGATTATATTTTGTCCAAGGAGTTACTAACTTTGCTTAGCGTAAAGCATGAATGGAAAATGTGATTATCTTTTATTCAGCTCCTTTTTTTTTTAGCACATCTTACTACCCGTTTGGATTACACACTGATGAATTAGGGATGAGAAAGATTAAATTTACAATACCTGTACCTGCATTTGAATGGGTAGAGAGTGAGAAACCATTTAGGAAAAACCACCCGACCTGGATTGAACCACCTTAGATCATGTGGCCAACGAAGTAGGTTTCTATTAGATTTTCTTAGACCCTGTAGCATGTAAACAAAAGCCAAAACTCACTTATATACAGATCTTTTGTCAGCCTCAAATTGTGCCTGATCTGGCTGCCCGAAGCCAGCACCCTGGTTATTGGAGCCAGTGGTAATAGCCACGCTCCCTCCTCCTCCCGACTCAGTCTGCTCGTAGCCTGGGGTCACCATAGTGCTGCCTTCTATCATCACGCTCCCATCTGCAACATCAACAACAATGAAACATTTATATCAATATCCTCTTAAAACCAGACTCTGTTCATAACCATGTCAGTAGTGTGTTGGTTTTTTATAACACAAACCAATCTATAACACCACTATAGTGCATCATTCCCCAACTATGTCCCTTTTCATACTGCATAAGCGTTTACTTGGCGCCTCCTATGAATATTCTAAGCACATATTCATATATATGGCAAATATTTCTTCTAAAAAAAATAAACAGTACCTTAGGCTCAATCCAAGTAAAAGACAGTGGTTTAGAATTAATGCTTGTGACTATTCAAGTGAGAATTAATATCTTCAAAAATATGTGCTCATTCATTGGTTCAGGATATATGAACAAAAAAAGTGTATTGAGAAAGCATCTTATTAAATGTAGTGGTACTTCTTAAATAATATTGCTAAATAACTTGATTACATATAAGTTCAGATCAATGTAGGCATGTAACACTCATTTATTAATACAATAATGGCAATTTAAATAATAATCATATTGGGGGAATATCAATGGTTTTAACTTTTACTGCATTGGTTTTTGATGGCTATTCAATGTACTGTAAAAGATGGTATCATTGATTTCACAAATTAAGAAATAAATAGCTTACACATGATTAAATGAGAATTTGCAGCAGTCTTCCAACCGAGAGAATGCATTTTAAAAATGTATCTTCATTTGGAAAAAAGGGTTCTACTACTCTTTAAAAATGAGTCTTTACATGAATGATGCACTACATTTAAAACAAGAGTGTCCTTTTCCTCGGTTCAACCCTTCTTACTATTCAGTTTTATCGCATCCTACCAGTCATCACATTCCTACACTTATTCGCCTTGTTTAAAATTGCACGAATGGGAATCGGCCAAATGCAAATTGCAAAGAAGGCACTTGAAGCTTCTTTGTTCTGCCTGTATGTTGGTTAGCGTGACAATGCAGTGTAGTCGGCTTAGTGACCTCCCACAGGGAAAGGAAACAAATTAAATGTTGGTTACTAACTCTTTAAACATTATTGACCAAATGTTCCACTCAAACTACCCTCTTGAGTGCTGTTTGAAATTGTTTTAGAGTATCAGCACAGTGCACACAATAAACTACAATTTGATTACACTAGTTCCAGCTCTTAGGAATTAACCAAATAGATAACCTCTTACATAAACACAAATATATTAACTACAGTTATTAGTAGTATAATGCCTATTTCACATAAATTCATTCATCTTTATGAAAGTTAATTTTTCATATTATCAAAAATCTCATCTAAATATTATAACTGTCAGGCCTTACTGAAAATAATACAAGCACAACCATTCACAAAAAAAATTTCAAATTAATATTCAATGTTACAACCCTCACTCAAATCAAAACTTCATTCTATTATTATGCATTCTCTCAGTTACATTTGTTGTGGGTTGTTAAGTTCTGGTTTTATGGGGTTCCACTGTTGGACGCCAATTGAAGAGATTACCGTTTAATTAGCTGATAATTGCCCCGTGGTCAAGCACTAATTAAAGCAGTACGGTATTTTGATGATATAATTGGCATTTATAGCCCCGTGATCGAGCACAAATTTTTACGACACAGAATTATTATGCCCCGCGATTGGGAGCCTATTGAAGCAGTACTGTATTTTGATGATATTATTGGTATTTATAGCCCCGTGATCGAGCGACAATTAAAGAGTTTACTGAATTATGTGATTAATTGTTACTGATATAATCACTGTATTTAGTATTGAATAATAACATAACCCGCCTCGATGGCGTATTTGGCTAACACGCTAGTCATGTTGAGCTCAACCGCTGAGGACGGGGAGATCGAGGTTCGAATCTCGGTCGGGTGAACTGGGAGGGGGTTTCCTAAATTGTTTTCCACTCCCCCTCCACGCAAATGCGGGTTCACTTCCTCTAGTTCAACCTTCCTAATTCCTAATCCATTAAGAGTAATTAGTACTTAAAGCGTATAACCCGAACGGGTAGTAAATAATAAATAATAAATAAATCATAATAATAACATAATTGTAAAGTTTGATACTATTTATTTATTCAACAATCACTATTTGTAATGGTCGGAAAACTGATCATGTCATTTAGCGTAACAATTTAGAGAGGCGGCTGATAACACGATCGTAGGAATCGCAGACAGGAGTTGCAGTCCGAGTACATCAAGGACTGGGCTCCTAGTGCCCTTTAACATCTTCTGTATATATCTAATGCTCATGGAAGTTTCTAGAAGCTTGTATATAGAAAAATAAAATAAAAAATCATCTGGATGGAGGTAGAATGTCCAAGAACAGGAAACTGACTCAAATTACCTTTTAGAAATGCATATCGATCTTTCGAGAAGATATTTTTAAAGACTTTTAGATTGTCATTCTGACTCTACTGGTCCACTCTGACGTTATTTACAGTGGTTTTGTGCCTACTTGGAAGAAGAAGTGCTTAAGAGCCACGTAATAGATTATATTATTTAAATAAAATAAAATATGTTTGTAAAATTAGGATGAGATTATTGTCAATGCTCTCACATATTCTTTAGGGGCAAATCAGGTACATTACAATACCCCCAAAGTGTATCTGAAAGTAGAGACTAGTCGTATACTTTTAGATACGCTTTGCTAAAAAAAAAGAAAACAACATGATCTATTTTCGCACACCCTGTATAAAGATTCACAAAGCTTACAATATTTTGGGACACCCTGTATAGTGTTGTTCTTGAATGATAATATTTGAAGTGTTAATCTCTTTTGTAAGTTTACACAAAGTTTTTATGTAACTTAGTTGAAGTCATATAAATCAAACATTAAAATATAAAATGTTAATCAAGAAGTTAAAATTAGATCAATCAAATATTAAGATATAAAATTGTTAAGCATAATCACAATTAATTGAAATAAAATAATCTAAGTTTATTATATAAAAAAATTTGAATTTAATCATCACTAATAAAAAAAATAATTATTTACTATAAACCAAAATTCGTTGCAATAACGTTCTCAAAATTGATTAAAATACACTAAACTTTTTAATAAAAATGGAATTTAACTGTCATTAATCAAAGTGCCTTTAGTCATTTATTGGTTTAAACCCTTTGTTGCACTTTTTATTAATTTTTTATTGATCCTTCACGGATCCACTTTTATTATTATTATGATCCTTTACGGATCCACTTTTACTATTATTATTATATTGACATACTTAACAAACAATCTTAATACTACAAATACTCTTAAAAGCCTGACGGCCAAATTCACTATATGAGCCACTACTTAGTTACATTTACTGAATAATTAGCTTAAAAACACAAAATAAGAATTGACAAAATAAACCCAATTAATTACATTGTTTCAGAGAGAGAAAGGATAATAACAGAACATCTGAATCACCTTACCAAAATTTTATTTATGAGGATACCTAACCTCAAAAAAAATTAAAATACGTGAAATATATAGACGATAATCTTGGAATCACAAGGCACGCTCTAAGTCAGTATGAAATCATATATCACACCATTATAAAATATTTAAAATTATTTTCTCCCTTCTTAATTGAATAATTAATTTCTCATTAGTGGAAAAATCTTTAACTCTACCTGTCTCTATTGATTACAACCCTTTGAATGTTGCCTATTTGCCTTAGGCATTTAAAAAAATGAAATCACAATAAAAATATGTTATAATAGCCTAATTAGGTCTAACGCCCTAATTAGCTATCATTATACTTGTTAATACATTAGTATTGGTTGTTACATCATGCAATCACAGAATACCCTTTTAAACTTCTTCATAATCCCCTCAATATCTCTAAATTTTAATCCAGAATTAACCATTGGACATTTATCGCATATTATTAGTGGAAAGCTTAGGCCTCTGCCTCATTTACTATCACTGACTCTTTATAGACTGCGTTGCGCTAGCTCTATGCTTGTAAATACCTATCTGACCCTTGGTGGTCCCTTGACTCACTACTTATAAAAATTGAAATTATTAATCATGGCTTGCCTATAGCCAAGTCCATGGCTTAATATACCTTAACTTCTTGACCCATACACCTTAACTCCTCGACGCTGCTAGATGCCCTCAGGTCATCTTTAAACTCATTTCGACGATTGCATAATATAGATCATGGCTTGCACATGGCTAACACCATATCTGAAAAAAAAACCTCAACTCCTCAACCTCAACCAAAACCCCTTAACTCCTACACATGAAAAAAATGCTTTTAAACAAGATACTTTTAGCATCTCTTTTTCACTCCCCTTTAACTTACTGTAATAAGCACTCAAGTGCATATCTAAATTAATTTCTTTAGATATCTTAGATCTTACCCTTTAGTTCATTAGCTTACTCTGTGACTCCTTTAATATCTTAATCAATATCTTCTTAAACGCAATAAAATTTAATCAATTACATTTTTAAAATGACCCCCCACATTAATGTTAAAATTCTTATCTTGACTGTCACTAATAAAAATTTGTGATTGTTTAAAAATATCTTTAATCTGATTTCCAAGATCGTCTACTAATATATCCAACCTCCTAACTTTCTCTTAAACTGAAATTATATTTAAAAAAAATTTAAACTCGAAATTGCCCTGTTAGCATAATTTTATCTCAAATTATTACTTAAACAATAGTTTACAATTAACAAAAAAATATGACCTACTCTTAGAATTTACTTACACCTTAATCTCTCCTCGCATGCTTTCAGGGTTCCACGTGCCTTTCCGGCTGACAAACTTAACCAATCCCTACCTAACCTTATACCCGATGTTCTCCCTTGCATGCTTCTAAGGGTCCATCCATGCCCCCTCCTACTGATCATGCTAAATCCAATGGGATTAATCTAATCTGCTGAAATACATATTTTAATATTTAAAGATTCCATATATATTATACCGGGTTCGACTCTGACTTATTGAGCTAAAATAAAAATAAAATTTAATTATTAACTTTATTTTCCGTGGCCAAAGTCAGCTTGTGTTGTCGTATTACTCTTCCAACAAAAGATGTTTGTAAATATTGAACATGTCAAAGGATGATTGACTACCTGTCAATTTTATTTTTAAAACTAAGATGACAACAATAAATGTTGTTGACTACTTGGAGACTTGAAAGATATTGTTTGGGCTAACAATAAAAAAAACCTTCACTTTACAAAAGAAGGATTAACTTTACCTTTTATTAACAAAAGGATTATTTCTATCTTACTTGCTGCTACTTATAATTGTTTACTTTACAATTTCTACAAATATGCACAACTTTCTCTTACAAAAGAAGTATTATGTCTATGTTGCTGAATTTATACTTTTGAAAATGTACTTAAATTTCTATTTTAAAATTTTTTTTTAACATTGCTAAAGTTGGATGGAATGTTTCTCATTATTTAGCGATTCATAATAGTTACAGTTACATAACATTTACTTACATGCTAATTGCAGTTACATAATTGTATTTAAATATTATCCTTCTAAAATTAAAATGTTAATCAAGATAAAATGTTAATTATCCGACATTTAAAAAAATACCTTGTGAATGCCACCTGGATCGAATACTTTCGGTGGGATATATTGAAAGCAACCCTTTATTTTTAGTTTCCTACCTAGTCTCTTGTTCGATTTCAGACTGGACTGTTTTATACGATTCGAACTCTTTTTAAATCGTAGCCTCTGGTTCGATCTCTGATCGGATCTTTTGGATTGAATTGTAGTTTTAGGTTCAACCTCAGATTGGATTGCAGTCTCTGGTTCGGTCCCTGTCTGCATCGTAGTCTCTGGTTCAATCTCTGACGCGATTGTTTTTCTTTTTTCCTATAATTTTGGAATAAGTGCTAATGACGTTTCTCTTAGTTCCTTAGCGAATAAGTTGGTAGTATCATGTAAATTACCAGCTTCCCCTAGATTTGTTTGATTTTCCAGTACAAAATCTGTGAAATTTTTTATCTAGTTTTTCTACCGCCTTTGTAACAATCCCATATATTTGTTCTTTAATTAAATCTTTATTTGTATTCTGTTGAGACTCAAGTACTGATTTTACTTTATTGATCTCTGAATAGATTGTGGTATCTGGTTCGATCTCTGAATGGATCTTTTCCTTAAAATCATGATTAATTGCTTCTATTATTCCTTGTTTCATTGCATCTAATTTCTGATTGGTTGCATCTATTTTCTGATTGTTTGCATCTATTTTACATCCCAGTTCCCTCATAGTCTCAAATAAAATTTGGAATTGACATGCATCTATTGTCTGTACTACTCTTTCTTATACTAAGGTTATTGTTCCCCCTTCCATGTTTAATTGTTTTACTGTTCCCCCTTCCATGTTTAATTGTTTTACTGTTCCCCCTTCCATGTTTAATTGTTGTTTTCCTCTTCTAATTTAAATCATTTAAAAAACCCATTGTTCCACCCCCAAAATACACAAATGACATACAATAATTTTTCACTAATTGTTTTGAGTTTCTGTTGATGACTTATCTGTGACCTCTTCTTTATATTCGTCTCCACCCCCATTCTCCTCTTTGGTGATGGTACGCTGCTTCCATTGGTCCTCGACTCGACGCTGCTTCCTGCTACTCTTGTCGGTGATGCGTCGCCTCCCTCAGTCCTCGGCTTGACGCAGCTTCCTGCTGCTATTGTAGGTGATACACGGCTTCCATCGGTCCTCGACTCGACGCTGCTTCCTGCTACTATTGTAGGTGATGCGTCACTTCCCTCGGTCCTCAACGCTGTTCTCTGCTACTATTGTCAGTGATGCACCTCTTAATTACCTCGGGGATTTGTAGTATTTCGTTCCCCTTAGTTGGGACGCCATTTGTTAAGGTTCGTTTTTACGGGTTACTCTGTTGGATGCCAAATGAAGTGATTACCGTTTAATTAGCTGATAATTGCCCTATGGTCGAGCACTAATTAAAGCGGTACGGTATTTTGACGATATAATTGGTATTTATAGCCCCGTGATCGAGCGCCAATTTTTACGACACGGAATTATTATGCCCCACGTTGGGCGCCATTTGTTAAGTTCAGGTTTTATGGGGTTCCAATGTTGGACGCAAATTGAAGAGATTGCCGTTTAATTAGCTGATAATTGCCCCGTGGTCGAGCACTAATTAAAGCGGTACGGTATTTTGATGATAAAATTGGCGTTTATAGCCCCGTGATCGAGCGCCAATTTTTACGACACGGAATTATTATGCCCCGCGATTGGGAGTCTATTGAAGCGGTACTGTATTTTGATGATATTATTGGTATTTATAGCCCCATGATCGAGCGCCAAATGAAGAGTTTACTGAATTATGTGATTAATTGTTACCGATATAATCACTTTATTTAATATTGAATAATAACATAATGGTAAAGTTTGATACTATTTATTTATTCAATAATCACTATTTGTAATGGTCGGAAAACTGATCATGTCGTTTGGCGTAACAATTTAGAGAGGCGGCTGATAACACGATCGTAGGAATCGCGTACAGGAGTTTCAGTCCGAGTACATCAAGGACTGGGCTCCTAGTGCCCTTCAATTGTACCATCTTCCATTTATATCTAATGCTCATGGAAGCTTCTAGAAGCTTGTATATAGAAAAATAAAATGAAATATAAAAAAACATCTGGATGGAGGTAGAATGTCTGAGAACAGGAAACTGACTCAAATTACATTTTAGAAATGCATATCGATCTTTCGAGAAGAGGAAGTTATTTTGAAAGACTTTTAAATTGTCATTCTGACTCTACTGGTCCACTCTGACGTCATTTACAGTGGCTTTTGTGCCTTCTTGGAAGAAGAAGTGCTTTAAGCGCCACATAATAGATTATATTATTTAAATTAAATAAAATACGTTTGTAAAATTAGGACGAGATTATTGTCAATGCTCTCAAATATTCTTTATAATCTCTTCAACACTTTAAAGAAATACTTTTAATGGGGATAAACCCCCTTCTTTCCATTAACTTCACTGTTCCATGGCAGTTACTTACAATTTATATTTACAAGAGTCAGTTTTCATATTGTTCATTTATTAAATCAAGAGACTTCAATCTTCCTTTACCTCCCTTTTATCTCAAATTAAATACTTATTCTTATTAGTGCTCTTTATTATTAGAGACATCACACAATAAAATAAATTATATATAACCACCTTTATAACTTCCCATGAATTAACTGTATGCTTTTGCTAGTTAATGAGTAGAGCCCGGATTTTTGTATAGGCCTAATTACATATTTTAATCCTGACAGCTAGCAATGTAAAAGAAAATATCAGCGAATCAATTCGTTTAGAACTCTATTTTCAGTTTTAATTTTACATATTTTAACATATTTTACTGAATCCTACATATTTTGAAAGATATTGCAAAAAAAAATATTTTGGGTGTTTTTTTTACCTTTGTATTATTTTAATGTGTTTACTGAGTAAAATACTTTTAAATGATAAGTCACTAATTTTCATGCGGAAGTGTGCATTGATAAAGGAATGTAACCAGTGAAGGGATGCCAGCGAGCAAAGTTCAAGTCAGGTATGTTGGCTCATCAGAGTATTACAGTTGTCGTAACATAGCTTTGTGTCTGACATTTCTCGTGCTGTAAAGGGGAAAGAATGTGGTGTTGCCAAATAGTGGCCTCAGCAGCATGTCTTTCGCTCAACATCTCAGTTTGTAAACACAAGTCGATAAGTTGTTAAAACAACAATTCTTGGATAGGATTAGCTCATTTTTAAATTGTTTTTTGGTTGGAAGAAGAAAATAATAGAAAGCAGCAAGTCAATGGATAAATTACGAAAATTGAACCCTAAATCAATCAGGAAAATGTAATCTGAAGTATGTCACAATAATATGGCGAGTAGAACGGTCTTATTAAAAGCACGTCTATACATGTTAGTATAGTATTAATACTGGCTAGTGTGTTAATATCAAACATTTAACCTCAAATAGCAATAGAAATTCTAGGAAACTGTCTTTAAAAATCTGGAGTGGTCTGACTTTCACTTGTTTTCAAAGAGTGGAGTGAAAGTTTCATTGAAAGTTTGTGGTGTTTGAACCATTTCTAAAATGAAGTATTTTAATTAATGGTAAATTTAAGTGGTCTAAGGAAAATTAATACAATATTACTGGTAAAAAAAATTAATAGTGGGTGTGTATATTTGGAAATGTGTTTTTATAATACTTCCTTCAGAAATTTGCAGCCATAAAATTAAATTTCCATTCCATAATATATGCATGTGTTACTAACATGGGGACAGAAGATTTATTCAATGTTAGAATTTTCACATTATTACATATTTTAACATTTTATTTTTATCTTTTATTTGAGGTATTTAACGTGCACTTTCTGAACCGACTGATTATATCAGCTCACAATAATTTCTATAAGCAAGAGCGTGTCAATTTTACTGGTAAAGGTAGTTTCACATACCATCCTGGGTTCTTTTACATGCCGCAATCGACATGGAACCAACAGCTTTACTTCCCCTCCAAAGGACGTTGTGCTAAGGATTTTTTCAATCAAGAAAAATTTGTCTACCTGAAATGGGTTTGTTTGAACCCACAAACATCGGGTTTTAAGGTGAGCACTTTACCTCAAGACCACCGAGGTTGACCATATTTTAACAGATTTTGCTACATATTTATGTATATAATTTATAGGTTAATACTACATAAAAATTCGAGCTCTATTAACAAGACACCAAATTATTACAATTAATTTTTCAAAACACTTAATGTTAGTGGTTGTTGCTTTATGGGTAATATTTTATCAGAGACCTTGGAGTGTCCTATATATGATATTATTAAATCTTATTTCTGTCAATCTACCTGGTACCTGATAAAGTAAGAATAATCTGTTTTCTTGGAAACTACAGAGACAGTTAATGTGAAAAGAACTAATGCCTTTAAAATGGTTCTGATAGGACAAATTTTGAAGAGATCAATTTCCTCCATCTCCTTAAATCCAATTCTGCCCAAAGGTACATCAGTGTTACAAACGTCTTACAACCCCCATAGCTTAGTTTTGAACATACGGGGTACACCCACCCCTCTTCTTTCTTCATATCTTCCTTCTTTATCTCTTGTGTGACTTGTAGGATATCCTGTAGGCTGTGCTCTTGCCCCTGAAATCCTAGATTTTTGTGGAAAGCGCATCTGTAATTTACTTTGTGTGCCATGTGTAGAGGTGGTTATCAAAGGGACTGCCCTGCTCATATGTGCTGACACTTTTTGGATCTTTTTCTGGCTTTTTGGTAGTGATTTTCTCCCGACCAACCCTTATTGGCCTGTCCCAGTCTCCTGGTTGTCATTAAGGTAGGTTTCCTGCACTGCTTCTTCAGGATGCACTAGTTATTTCCATCTTCCAACATCTTGAGTGGTTGTAAATTATTATTATTATTATTATTATTTAGAGGCCCGTCGACACAATGAGGTCATTAGGGCCTTGACATAGTATAGACGGCAAAATAACCACACATGTAAACACAATATATTATTATTATTATTAGGGTTTTAAGGCCCATCGACACATTGAGGTCATTAGGGCCTTGAAATATATTTAAATCTAGTATAATCCCCATAGGGGAGACATATAATAATTTACCTGCAGAATATAAAGGCAAATACACAAAATAATAAACGATATAGATAATAGCTAAAGAGATAAAATACCCATTTGAGACACTCCACAGGAGTGCTCAAATGGGCTCTTAGTACAGATGAGTGATACACTTGCTAAAAAAACCACAGGTGTATCACTCCGATAAGAAGACAAAACAAACATATTAAAACAATATACAAGTTA
>CABEEJ010007740.1:0-28327 GCA_901482245.1 Timema douglasi | reverse complement strand
TAGAGGCGACAACACGACCGAGGCCAGAGCAGGAGTGAAGGCGGAAACGCAGAAAGAATGGTAAAACAGATGGAAGGCCTGTGACAAGGGCAGATGGACAGCTCGCCTGATCCCGAACATCAAAGTTTGGATCACTCTAAAACACGGCGAAACAGACTTTTTCCTAACCGAACTACTGACGGGACATGGCTCGTTTAACGCATATCTACATAGAATGGGCTTGCACCACACTCCGAGGTGCAAGTACTGCCCGGAAAAAATCGACGACGCCGAGCACACGTTTTTTGAGTGCGAGCGCTGGAAGAACTGCAGAGCCAAAACTGAAACCACCATAGGCAACACTCTCGATCCTACGAGCCTAGTGATCCATATGCTACAGCGGGAAGAAAATTGGAAGGAAATCGCTGCCTACTCGCAGCGCCTCCTTAAAGAAAATACCTCAGAGAGGGACCAGTGAAACAGGAGTGGACGTCGTACGACGCAACACGGACTGGGTTGAAGTAATGCTAACGTGGTTCCGACTCAGTCTTCCCAGGTATTTAGGTGCAGGTAAAGAGGAGAGGAGGTTTTTTAGTGGGTGGAAATCCCACACTACCGACCATCACACTTTCAAATGAGCGGTGGCTTTGAAAGATGTTTCCTCCTTACAAAAAAACAACAACATAACATACATAATATACATAATATACATAACATACATTACATACATGACATACATTACATACATGACATACATGACATTATATACATACACCATTAGATTTTTATTAATATAGATTATAGTTGAAAGTGTATTTGCTGTTGGACTAATTAACTAATTAAAGCAAAGAACAATCTAAGGGCGTATTGTAAACTTTTTATTAACATTATAACTTGACTTTTATTATTTATACTTCACGTCCCTACCCGTCTGGGCTATCTGAATAATAACTTTAATGAGAGAGAAATGAGGACGGCGAAATCTATAATAAATGTACATGTGTTTGCGTTGCGAGAGTGAGATATATTTTAGGAAAAAACACCGCAGTACAATCGGCTGGGATTCTAACCTCGATATCCTCATCACCAAAATATTATACTAAACCAGACTAATGCCTTTGTCCACGTACTCACAGGTTCGGTTATTTTTTCAAAATTTTGGGATGGACTCGAATGAAAATGGAATTTTATTTACCCTAAAGAATGTAAGAGTAGCTCCTTGATCTTTTGCGCCATATTTAATATCGTTCTGGTTTGCCAGCCCAGTGACGTCATCGAAGGGCGAAGAATTGCTCTCTATCGTGAGGAAGGCTGCCAGGTTGGCTGTGTAGGACGAGACCATGATGAGGGTGAAGAACCACCAGATACCGGCCACCATCCTCGTCGACACGGCGCTGTAATTATAACTTTATCATGTAATATTATTTTTCCAAAAACCTTTTTTATGCTTGTATTTATCATGAGAATTGTATGTATGGATAGAACTCAACCCGAAGGTTGGTTGGATCCCCAACATTTCCACCGTCAGCTGTAAAGCCTGGGTAGCACTAAAGTGACGTACTAGGGAAATGAAGAGTTAGGTAGCTTCCTGTTGCTTTTCCTATTGAGATAGAATGTACTATAGCACATCAGGCCACCAAGCTCAACCAACTAAACCTACAAGCGACACCTTCACTCCATTCATCACAGGGACTGGCTGTGTATTGAATGTTATTACTATTATCGTTCATACCTCTCCCAATTTCAAATATAAATTTCCAGTAACATATAAATAAATATATCGTTTTATATTTACTGTAAAAGGTCCATGCTTCAAAACTATCTGATCGTCTCTAGGTATATTTTCAACCGATGAAATAGACCTGCTGTTTTTCCCAACTGACAGAAATCGCTCTAATTTCTTATTTTTGACCACGCAAGGACATGCGATTGAATAAGTTATCTAACCCTATTGCCGCTTCCGAAGATTTGATAATGTTTAATAGTTTTGCGAGCCAAAAATCCTCTTTATAAAAAAGTTGTGTGCCATGAGTAAAAAATGTTGGGGAACCATAACATATTGTGGTTTAAAAAGGTATATAAAATAAACTAGTGTTGTATTCGCTTATACACATTGACAGGCCTTATTAATTTGATAGACAAGTTTATTTTTGAGTGGTATTCACTTTATTTCTTCCTTCCAAATCAAATAAATAATTTCCATAATATTTAGTACAGGATATATACAATGTTTTTAAAGATAGCTGTGTGAAGTTCTTTAAAAGATATAAAATTGCCCCTTTTAAACATGATTCAGTCTGCTATGTGTCTTACATCCCACCTACGTTAGCTTTGCATTCCAAGGCCTTCTCATTAAAAAGTGATATTGGTGAGTATGGTCTAATTTTCTTTGGAGGGGGCGGCCTTATCTGACAGTTCACGTGTTCAAACCTCTTGGCATGTTATCTACAACCGTCACTTTTGATTAAAATACCTATAAAATGAGACAAGTAAATTAGTAAAACGTTATCAATTTGAGGAGCAAAAAGACACATTTTTATTTTATAAAAGTTACTTTCAACCCTAACGAAAATTGAACATAGTCTACTCACATGGGTGATATCTCAAAATCTTGCTGCATCAGACTGCCTATAATGAACCTTGTCTACTCACATGGGTGCTATCTCAGAATCTTGCTGCATCAGACTGCCAATAGTGAACCTTGTCTACTCATATGGGTTCTATCTCAGAACCTTGCTACATCAGACTGCCAATAGTGAACCTTGTCTACTCATATGGGTGCTATCTCAGAACCTTGCTGCATCAGACTGCCAATTAGTGAACCTTGTCTACTCATATGGGTGCTATCTCAGAACCTTGCTGCATCAGACTGCCAATAGTTAACCTTGTCTACTCACATGGGTGCTATCTCAGAACCTTGCTGCATCAGACTGCCAATAGTGAACCTTGTCTACTCATATGGGTGCTATCACAGAACCGTGCTGCACCAGACTGCCAATAGTGAACCTTGTCTATTCACATGGGTGCTATTTAAAATCCTGGCTGCTTCATACTGCCTATAATGAACCTTGTCTACTCACATGGGTGCTATTTCAAATCCTGGCTGCTTCAGACTGCCAATAGTGAACCTTGTCTACTCACATGGGTGCTATCTCAGAACCTTGCTGCATCAGTCTGCCAATAGTGAACCTTGTCTACTCACATGGGTGCTATCTCAAAACCTTGCTGCATCAGACTGCCAATAGTGAGCCTTGTCTACTCACATGAGTGCTATCTCAGAACGTTTCTGCATCAGACTGCCTATATTGAACCTTGTCTACTCATATGTGTGATATCTCAGAACCTTGCTTCATCAGACTGCCTATAGTGACCCTTGTATACTCACATGGGTGCTATCTCAGAACCTTGCTGCATCAGACTGCCAATATTGAAGCTTGTCTACTCATATGGGTGATATCTTAGAACCTTGCTGCATCGGTCTGACAATAGTGAATCTTGTATACTCACATGGGTGCTATTTCAGAACCTTGCTGCATCATACTGCCTATAGTGAACCTTGTCTACTCACATGGGTGCTATCTCAAAACCTTGCTGCATCAGACTGCCAATAGTGAAGCTTGTCTACTCACATGGGTGCTAATTCAAAATATTGCTGCATTAGACTGCCAATAGTGAACCTTGTCTACTCACATGAGTGCTATATTAGATCCTTGCTGCATCAGACTGCCAATAGTGAACCTTGTATACTCACATGGGTGCTATCTCAGAACCTTGCTGATCAGACTGCCAATAGTGAACCTTGTCTACTCACATGGGTGCTATCTCAGAATCTTGCTGCATCACACTGCCAATAGTGAGCCTTGTATACTCACATGGGTGCTATCTCAGATCCTTGCTGCATCAGACTGCCAATAGTGAACCTTGTCTACTCACATGGGTGCTATCTCAGAACCTTGTTGCATCAGACTGCCAATAGTGAACCTTGTCTACTCACATGGGTGCTATCTCAGAGCCTTGCTGCATCAGACTGCCAATAGTGAACCTTGTCTACTCACATGGGTGCTATCTCAGAACCTTGCTGCATCAGACTGCCAATAGTGAACCACATGCTGTTGTTAAGGCTGAACTGATTCTCCAACTCTTCTGGTTCATCTATGCATGGGTAAGGGTTGGTCCACTCGTACGGTGAGATCCTTTAAAACATTTAATGAAACTACTCATTTTATTATCTACAGTAAAAATAATACATTTAATACAATCTCTTAGAAATTAATTTTAGAAACTGATGTTTTTGTTGAACAATATTCACGTATGTATTTTTCAAAGTTTAGCTCTATAATTATTAGTAAGAGTCTTACCTGCCCATGAGGTAGAGAAGAAAGGACACACCTATATAAACTGACAGCATGTAGGCCCAAACGGTGGTCGAGAAGGGGGACATGAAGGAGAAAAGTTTAGGTGCCTCCTTTGTCGGCATTTTATACAAAATACTGATACCTACAAACACATTTAAATACACGAATTAGTGTTGGTTATTTTGTAATATTTATTCGTTACTTTGAATTAGAAAACACATGCCCTATTAAATAAAATTGCTGTATAACAAAACCAATGTCAATAGGCCTACTATATGTTAAATTGTTTAGTAGAGTATTTGCCCCCTGTTATGACAAAGTCTTCAGATATTTTCTGTTGTACATTAACAACCAGAACCCCCTTGATATTCCTCTACACACCTAGGTTCATGAAGGGCATAGTAAAGTCAACGCCACTCTCTCTCTCAGAAGTAATGGTAAGATCGGTTATGGCTAGGTCTGCTTCCTGAAATAGATGTAATATAATATATTGAAAATAAATTATTATATTTTAATAAATTAACTTATATTCAACTAAAATTATTAAGAGCAAACATTAAGAATTATTTTTGTTGAATGGTATCAACGGCCAGTTTAATAGCATGAGTACGTCAAATGTGGTGCTGTACTGAATGCAGTACAACACCTACCTAGACCAGAATTGAGTGGGCCAGTTTCGTATGTGAAACTGGACGATTAATTTTAGTGTATGTAGGTGTAGTCTTGTATTCAGTACATCACAGCACTTGAGGCGTACTAGGTCTGACTAAGAAACTGTCCCAATGTACATGACTGATGATTCCATTTGAAATCAAGGATTTGAGAGCTATCTAATTAACTATTGATACAAAGCTACATTCGAATGAGGTGTTTATCATTAAAGAAACGAGACTATTTTAGAAGCTGCGTTACATTGTAAGTAAGTTTATATCTGGGGTTTGAGCCTTTAAATATTAATTGACAAGATTTATGTAAGACGTAAAGAAGTAAATTACTCGGTGAATACTGCGTAATACAATCAAAAGTGGTAGTATAGCAAAGTACAGTCCAACATTTATCCATTGGTTTAATCTTTCTAGTAATATCGTTTGTTTGGTTACACCATGATGAACTCACACCGTCTATCACTTTACGCAGCATCCCATTCCACTCTTTGGTCTCGTTGTCATAGGAACCGTACACGTTATCCTCCTGGATCTCGAAGGTGTAGTTGAATCTAAGCATCACTGATATTTCATGAATGAGATCGATGCCAAAACCCTCGAAGCGGTCGTTGCCTTTCAAGGCTTCCTTTGCTTCCTTCCTCATACCATACGGATAAGACTGAAACAAAGTAACTCCAGCAAGATATTGTCTGAAGGATTATTGTGGGGTTCTCAGTACAGGTTCACAATAGAGTTTTACAAATATGGTATCTAGTATATTAACAGATTCTGATTTTATATTAAATTAAACAGTTTATTGGATCTCAAACAAAATTTTTACTTGGAGTTATTTTGTATTACAAATAGAGTGATTGTGAAATTATCTTGATTATCTGATCACTTTGCCAGGCTTAGCTTTTACCATCAAGATCGTGTTTGACTAAGGCCACGTATTATTTTTTCTGGGATATATTTAGAAAAACTTTTAAAAATATCCAAATATATTAATATAAACAAAAGTAATTATATTTAATATAAATCAATTAGATTCTCAGATATTTAGCGGAAAGGATTGTCATTTACCATATATCTATAAGTTATTCTCTATTTGGCATTTTATAACAGGATGTTTCATTAAACTGTCTGTTTATCTAATCCTTAAATGATATCCTTATTAAAAATTGTAAAAATGTTTTTCATAAATAAATGTGTTCAGAAATATACATACCTCTAATTCAATACAAAATTAATATGATTTGTTATTAGGTGATCATATAAGTGATAGTATCTCTTATCAATATCTGAGAGCTCGTTACTTTATCCCCAAATTGGGGTTAAATGGGTGATGACACAGAAGGGGGTCTATTAATATAATGCAATTGAATGCCCATGTTACGGATGAATACTGATGCATTTTTTTAAATGCAGCCTTACAATCCTGTCATATTGGGTTGTACTATATTGTATTTATTTTTATACTAGAGATACTGATAAAAACAACAGCTTGTTGGCTAGGTGCTCAAGGAGGAGGCAAACAAAAGTAATGGACCTATCGTAAGACAAAACACATAATAATAAATATTATCTAACACAATGTTCTGACTTGAGCAGACGTTTAAGATGAAACCTATTTGACTAGATTATCCGTCATTTGGGTTGGGGTATAGCCATACCCGGATGGTAGGTCTTGTGGTCACAACACGAAAACACAACGTCACTGTTTTGTAAAAATGTTCTCTGGCTACTCACAATGGCCGTGAGCACGACTAGCGTCTTGTTAAGAAGGATGTCATCTCCAGGGATTTCAGTAGATACTTTTGAAATTCTTGTTAAATTCAGTCCCTCGGTGGAGTTCCAGGTGCCAACCTTGTGAAGTCCAGTCATACCTAGCTCCATGATGTCTAGTAGCATGTTAGTGCGGAAACCTTCGTTGTCGAACTGTACCATCCCCGTCAAACCCTTGAAGACACTCTGACCCTGTAATAACCAACCACTTTTCCTACAGTATATTGAAAACTAAGATACATTTAGCATGTGGTGATGCATGAACTGTTGTCAAGGTATGCATAGCTCTTTTAACATGCAAAACAATATGCAATTAACATTAATTAATAGTGTACTATCCTAATCAAATCCAAATAATAACTTGATATATTTTGCTTTAACTATTGAGGAGGGTTCTAAAGTCAAACCCAATAGGAATATTTACACGAAGGTAAACCTAAGTTATTACCCCAGCAACGTTTAAAAAAATGAGACTAGTTTTCATATATGTCATTAAGCGTCTTGAACAAACAGAAAATTGCCCCAACCACCCACCCTTCGGCAGATCTAGAAGTTCAGCTGTCGATAACATGACTTTAGAAATACTCGGCGTGCTGACAAACAATCTCGAGAAGTCAATAAGGAAGCTTTTCCTAAGGTCTACAGTGAGTAGATATTCAGCCCAAATAATCTTTAAGTACACCTATTTCAATAACACAAGATGCAACCTACACAGTAGTAATGCAGCAATAATGGCATGGATGAGCAAGTTAAATTATTTTATTGGCTTAAGAAAAACAATCTCGTATATTACGTCTATTAAAGAAGCAGGTTTAATTACAATGACCATGTGAATTGGCACACTAATTCTCGATATTGGTCAAGGACAAATCAACTCTCTCTACGGTGGTGACGCACGTTCGATGGCATGGGTGGTAATTTGGGAAGACAAATTTATAGTTCAATAACTAACCGGATCCATGGTGTAGTGGTCAGTGCACCTGGCTACGAATCTAGGGGTTTCAGGTTCGATTCCCGGCTGGCGCCTTTGGTATCTTTCCCTTCACGGGAATAATCCCAATGGTCACCAGGGTTTGGTTAGTTAGGCTTAAGTTAGGTTAAATAGTTTTAACTGATTCCACACCCTCACGTTCACTAAGACCATCACCTCATCTCCTCGGGACACGGAAAGGATGTACAATTAGTACATTCGGGCGTCCCCTGGATAACAGTACGTTAGTACTGACTAGTTTTTCCACTACTGAGCTACAAGTGATGTAGCACAGACGCGCAATATATTAGTTCCATAATTTAATAATGGCAATGTAACGGGATAAATATTCCTTCAAATTGTGAAAACGTTTACTTTGCCTATTGGTGAGATCCTAGGCCTATGTAAATCTAAGGTTTATACCCCTCAGTAGCTGTTATGGGTTCTTTTCAATGTAAGGCTGAACCTGGATCTTCGTGTATATTTGGATAATTGAGGTTTGACCAACAATAAAATGCCCCTAATGCAATTTCTATGAGTGAACGCTAAATAACCTACAAATTATTGTCAAGAAAGCTACTTCACATACATTACAGAGTTATTTTAAAATACCACAATTGACATGGGACCCATGGCTTTACTTTCCCTCCGAAGAAAGTTGTGCTGCGGATTTTTATCACTAATAAAAAATAAGTCAACCCCTGCTGTGTTTGAACCCACGATGATGGTGTCTTGAGGTGAGCACTTTACCTAAAAACTACCGAGGTCGAATTCAGTTTAATCCATCCCAAGGACGTAAACACCAGAAACATTATCAAATGAGTTACAATAAATCAATCATAGCGACGACAGTTCTCTTCTCAAGCTCACGTATCAACTACAGCGCTTGGTGGTTGAATGTTAAAGTGTCACTAGGCGATCATGTTTCCTGGTCTGGCGTAGACTATAATATACCCTTTCCCCTGTTTCCAATTGCATAAAAATTTTATATTGAAAATTACCGGAAACATTTTAAATCTCTACCTAGACTCGTAGGGACGAACCTTCATGTAGTTTATAAGGGTTGATCCGTGCACCCAATTGTTGTTAGACCCACAATCCAACGGTTCTATGCTGACGTTCAACCCCTCAAGTCGTTCCAGGGCTCGAGCAAACATTAGGACTGCATCGTAAATGAGGGCAGAGCCTACCTGAAATCACCATCAAAATCTCACATATATCAACATAATATATATAAAACCATGTACTATCTTTTTACTATAGTAAAACACACTACAATACATGCTCATACTGTTAGGCAGTTCAAGCATTAGATTGGTGATGTAGTTCAGAATAATGTAGATTGAAATTTACTCACCATTACTCTACGAGTAATATATGATATTACATTCACTTTACGGTGATGATATATTTATCATTTGTATCTTAAACTTTCGGGTTTCTGTTGTTTTGTTGTTGTTTTTTTCTCTCTATCTTACAGGTATCGTGATCATCAAAAAAATCAAAATCGAGATTTTGATGAATCTCGACGTTTCATGACCCCCCGAATCCGAAAAAATGTTTTTTGAATTTCCGTCTGTTTGTCTGTAGGCCTAACTCTAACTAAAGACTAAATTAATTTACCAATCGGGCTAAAACTTGGTATCTAGGGTTTTCATAGGGTTGCCCCGAGGTGTTTTTGTAATTGGATATCCAACTTTAAAATTAAGGGTAGTTTACTGAAGAGCAAAAAGAGAAAAAGTCGATTTTATTAAAATCAGCTCTAATGATTTTGATTAAATTGAATTTATAAACATTACAAACAAAATGGATACTCTCAATATTTCAGCAAAATTACTTTAAGAGCTCCGGTCTGATAAGTAAATTATCATTTTTAATCATATCTCCAAAACTATTTGAGATATGAAGTTACTTATTACAAATATGTAGATCTATTTATAATACAAATATTTTATTTGAAGCATATTTTTTATATAACCAATATCTTTCAAGCTATACGAAAATATTAATATTTTTTAACTTTTCAAACACAAAAGGTAAAGTATTGCGACCGTAAAACTAATCTAACCTGAACTGTTGATGGATGTCAACGTCTTATGACCCCCCGAACCCTAAAAAGTATTCTTTGCAATGCCGTCTGTCTGTGTGTCTGTTTAAACTTAGAATTAATAGTACTTTACACCCGCCTCGGTGGCGTAGTTGGCTAACGCGGTAGTCGTGTTGAGCTCAACTGCTGAGGACGGGGAGATCGAGGTTAGAATCTCGGTCGGGTGAACTGGGGGTGGTTTTTCTTAAATGATTTTCCACTCTCCCTCCACGCAAATGGGGGTTCACTTCCTCTATTTCAACCTTCCCAATTCCTAATCCATTAGAGTAATTAGTACTTAAAGCGTATAACCCGAACGGGTAGTAAGACGCGGTGCTAAATATTATTATTATTATTTAATAGTACTTTAATAAAAGGCGAAAAGAGAAAAAAAATCGTTTTTCTCAAAATCGGCTCTAGCGATTTTGATTAATATTCGTATCTAGGCTTTGATTAAGATTATAAATAAACTAGTTATTTTTATTCTCCCATGAAAATGACCTTAGGGTACTTTGCAGAGGCGGAAATTTCTGTATCTCCGCAAGTATTTGAGATACTAAATAACTTATCATTGAAAAATTGTAGTATCATTAAATATAAACTACTGTTATTTGAAATATATTTTTATAAAACCAACAGTTTCTGAGATATTGGCAAATATATTAATACAATTTTGTGAGCTTTAGTTTTAAAGAAATACTACTTAAGTTTTAACGGAATAATTCTCCAATGTCATAGAGTAATTAAATATAAGTAAGTCTCTAAAAGTTTATGTTATTTTTCATTAAACTTCTTAGGAGAAATGTTTGTACAACAATGATCTATCTCCATTTTAGACTCAATAGTCAATATTTACATTTTTTATTGGTCAAAATTTATAAATCAGGAATTTAATAGCAATGCGATGGCATGAAGATGTGCAACACCTAATAAAATATCGATAATTTTAACCGGAAGTCGAAATTTTAATACGAAGTGTGGACCCTTGTGAACTTCAATATTGATCATTTTTATCTGTCCAAACATACAAATGAGGACATTAATTCTTTAAAAATAAAATTATAATATATACAATCGGGATTCAAAGATGTTTTACATAAATATAGTGGGATTTATGCTTGGGTTTGCTAGTGTATATTATTTCGTTTCCTATATATTACGAGTTTTAAGTAAATATCTCAATTTTTAAACAATAGAGTGAGAAGGTCCATGATGAGTTCCGTACCATTTATTTATATAATTAAGGGGTTTAGCGTCCACTTGTCGAGCCTACTGATTATAGCAGCACACGACTTATAAGCTAGCTTATAACCAGAACAGACACAACACGCTGCCCCCGGTCGTTAATTCATTAATGTGAAAGAGGAAGCCCACATTTCATCAATGATACTCTAGGAATCGAATCTGGGACCCTCAGTTCAGTAGACAGACACGCTACCGACTGAGCCAAGGTATTGAACTGGTTTTCTGTAAAATGTATATGAGTGTGTGTTTTGATTTTAGCGCCGTGTTTTACTTCCTGTTCAGGTTGTACACATATATTCTAGCTACATTGATGTATAAGGGGTAAGGAAGGTTTAATCTAGAGAAAATGTGCCCTAATTTTATTAGAGGTAAAGTGGAAAACCATTTAGGATAAAACACCCTCCTGAGTACACCCTTACGTTATTTGAACCTAATGTCCCCGTCTTCAGTAGTACAGTTTTTTTCTTTTTTTGCGAGAGGGATGCTCTAGACCATGTGGCTACTGAAGAGGGTGATTTATGTTTGAGAAAGTTTTTATTGTTGATTAAAATGTTTTCTGTAGTGTGGAAACATAATATGAAGTGGAGAAGAGGTTATTTTTTTAAATAATAAAAAAATACGTTCCATCCAGAAAAGAGAGTGTATTCATTTCCCGATGTCATTGAATGCTGACCTGGAGAAATTGTGTTGCTCTTGAATTTTATGCTTTAAACATAACTTAATAGTTAATTAATAATAATTGTTTTCACATGTGTTAGGCAGTTTCTATCTCATACTTGAAGGTGAATTATAAACTTGTTCATCCAGTATTTTGCGTAGCCCCTAAATTTCCGAGAGAAAATGTATTTCAATACCCTCCACACTCTACATATCTTAAATCATTAAATATATTTACTAGCGAATGATCCTCAAAGAGTTTTATTTAAAAATCTTATTTGAAATATAACTTGATTGTCTACTGATGGATTAATTAGCAAATCTATTTTATTTGTTAATTACAGTTATAGCCGCGTATAAATTCAATTTAAATAATTTGATCGTCTAAGACAAACATCACATTTGTACTGTTTAGCGAAAGAGGCTCGTTAATTGTTTTCTGAAATATTTAATAAAAATTAGAGCTTCGCCTTTAATGTTATTTTGATAATTTTGAGTATATTCCATGAAAAATGTGTAAATTATAAATTTAATATGATTTTCTAAACAATCTTTTGTTAATTTATGTAAAAAGTAGGCTACTTTCAACTTATTTTACTTATGTAAGTCTATTTATAGTAATTAATTCTTAAATCAATTTTTAAATTAATCAGTATTTATTAGTACATTTTTACCATGTTAATAGTATTTATGTGTGCCAACTTAGTTGTAAATAAACAGCGTTGTTAATGTTTTAAAGGTAAACAAAATACATTTTTTTAATCATTAATTATTGCTTGTCTGAATAGTGATCGTAAAATGACTGTGGCACCATAATCTTTTCATCAAACCAATATTATCCTCACCCTCTGACAGCTATAGTGAAATACACACCACACCTCATACCTTCATCTTTACCGACTGGTTGTCAACCTCCTCTCCTTTCCTCGCCAACCCCTCTATCCTCCTGTGAACAGTTATCACGTCCGGGTCCTGTGGATCAACCAGCCTTACTCCCGTGATATTTGAGCCACCATACTGGAAAGGCTCTAAATGTATATTTGTAAAGTCCTAACAAGAAGAATAAAAAATATATAAATTAAGGTAAAATAAAACCAACAGAGCATGCATGCAAATTTAATGCATGTTTACTGCATATTGCATTCATAGGTGAATAACCCATAAACTTTTCAAACAATAACTGTCTATTGGGACGTTTCTATCTTAATGGTGGATAGATAACATCTAATGACACATTTAACAAATTTCAGACACGCTTAAACATGTGCGGATAGAAGGTGTCATGTTATCAGCACAACCTGCCCTCCAACCGTTTATCTCAGTTTTCGAATACAAAGCGGCTACTATTTTGTCCTCACGAGGTTGGTTTTGAGCACGTTCCAGAGCCACTGTTACGCGGATACATTTTGGAAGCGGAATGGATCGAACCCGGGAACTCTTCAACTGTAGCCTGAAACTCTGACCACTAGACAACAATATTATATTCTTTAAATTGAAAAATGACACCTGGACACGGTAATTGAACCCGGGACCTTTGGCTTAGTACGCCAATACTCTAACCACTGAGATATCCAGGAATCGTTCCGTGCCCAGGGTCATTCTTCACTCGTATTTTAAGGCAGAGTCTATGATGGACGTTCTCAAATTATATTATTTTTGTTAGCACCGCGTATTACTACCCGTTCGGTTTATACGCACTTACGCTAATGTGTAATGGTAGGGTGATTGTGAGATGAAATGGAGGANGTGTAATGGTAGGGTGATTGTGAGATGAAATGGAGGACCTACAGTTTAACGTGGGATCCGAACCACGGTGGAGGCCTGGTATTCCACACATTCACAAGTTGTGATTAATACACGTCTTGTCCGAGGTGAAGGAAGGGTTTGGTAATCAGATAAATCTGTGCCGGGACCAAGGATTGAACCCCGGATCCTCAGCACAGAAGTCTGGCACCTTATCTCTAGACCACCAGGTCACCCTCTTTCAAATTAGAGCATTGGCATGCTAAGCTAAAGGTCCCGGGTTTGATTCCCAGGTCAGGTGTCACTTTCCAATCCAAAAAATATGATATTTAAAAGCGCCTATAGCCGCTGTTAACAAATATAACAGTTTGGCTATTTAATCCATAATATCAATATTAGCTTGATCTTTCCCTAGACCTGTCTTTAATCTTCTCCCCTGTTACAATATTACTTGCACCAATATATCCAGAGTAACTAAATGGTACAACTCAATCGTACAATCATACTTTCCCATATTATTTAGGAATTTCATTTTCAAGTATGATCTTATAGTAATCATTACACACACATTATCAAGGATATTATATGGACTACTCTTCACATATACATTTTGAACAAAGTTGTTAAAATTATTTTTTAAATTCATCAAACTTCATTCATCTTTAAAATGTCTCAAACACCCTTCGAATACCTATTTTAAACAAAGTAGTAGCCTAAGAGACTTTTTGGAATTTCCAAAATTAAGTCATTACGTATATTGACTTCAAATCAAATTTTGGAAAAAAAAAACAAAAAAAAACGACTAAAATATTTATAAAATAAAACACTCTTCAAATATAGGTCTACATTAAAATAGTCACTTTTGAAAACCTTAGAATTTTAAATAATTATTCATTTGTTAGTTTTAGAGAAATAATTATTGAAATTCAAAGGTGCCCAGAGGTATAGTCAGATGCTATTTAAATGTGTCGAGTTTGAACTAATCCCGTGGAACTGTTTCGTCTACAGTTCCGGGCTACAGACAAGAAAACACCGTCATCTGCCCTGGGTACATACATATAGACACACACTTGTTGGAAAATAACAAATACCCAGGATAGAGAGAACATAAATGATATTCTAATGCTAAAATACGACATATTTATTGTTGTAATCTCACCAAGGATGTTATTATGTAGTTATGTCTGTCAGACATAAGTCCAACCTGTTGAGCCTGTAATAATACTTCATATAGGATGCGCTCTGACACGTCCAAGACAAAGTTGCTTTCACCGGAGTTCTTGATGTTTCTCAAAACACTCCTAAACGTGATCAGAGGAGAATTATTATTAGCAACTTTACTCTTACTCACTTGATTTGCTTAAAATGTGATTTGGTAGATAAGTGAACAACCCTAATTGGGGTTGAGCCGTTGATACGTTTGAAAAAAAGTATAATCTATTTTTATATTTCATATTTCTAAATGTTATATACTATGTTACATTAGCAGTAGAAACTATACAATTAATTGCTATCAATATCAGAGTATAACACATTTAAATTAATTAATATATGTGAACGATGTAGTCAAGCTCGTAGAAAAATGGAGGAGGTAGTTTTTCGAACACTCACAAAAATAAATATATATCAAAGTATAGAAAATGCATTCAACTAACTATATAATTTTCTTTTATATAATAAAATGCATAGCTTAAAGTATTTTAAAAGGTTCTTATAGTAATATTTTATGGCTGACATTCAGCAACAAACTATTTCAACCATTAATTTAAAATAAATTCATTTAGTATGTTCTTCAAAAGTTCTCAAAGGAAGTGATTTCAGATTCATAAAATAAAGTGATTTGGATGATGTTCCCTTTGGTAGTGATCTATGATTTAAAAAAAACTCTAATGCATACTCATAATTATTAATTATTTGACCAAAATATATTTTGTTCGGTCATGACCAAGAAATGTTTTATACTAAAACCAAGCTGAAGTACTGGTACTGATATGGTAATATTTTTGGACAGCTAATATAATGTTATATCATGATTGTATTATATTGATAGTTAAAACGACGCGCAGCTACGCGTGGAAACAAATGTTTAGTTTTATTCAAATTCTGATAATACGTACACTCCGTTTACCCTAAAAAATAGCCGTCTTACCTTAACGGACTATGCTATGGGACCATCTTATAGGCTATGTAATAGTGGAACCATTCAAGGTAGACAAGGGTAAACTCCATTACCCTGAAATGTAGTAAGCTTATCTTAACGGATTATACTATAGTGTAATTTATAAAATGGACAGGGTAAGACTGTCATCTTTCAGGGTAAGTGAAGTGGTGATAACTTTGCACATCATATGTACTATTACCATATATTAGTAACCATACCAAAGTAAACTAATGTAAGATATGTTTGCTACCTGACAGGGTAACTGAAGGATACATATGGTTAATATTTAAATAATAATTTTTGTACTATGTAATTTAAAAATATGAACTAAGTAAATTTTACAGTTAAAAACATGTAAGAATGTGCATTGTCCCTGACTTTTTTAGGCAATTTGAATTTTCTATAGCTTAAAATGATCCCAGTCTCGTTCAAGTAGAACTATCAATATATTACTGTATTTAACGCAAATAATTGAGGTTTAGTATTATTATTACTATTGTTACTAGGCCCACTTAAGGTGTAAATATAGGACACGTGAGTTATACTGATCCAGTATAAACATAGTTTAGGTTTCTTCACATGGTGGTATCAACAGTTCTTGGACAATAGCAGCATTAGATGATAAACCTTTTTAATCAAGATAAAATAATTTCATTAAATTCAAGGTCACTCTTGACAGATATTAAAAAATTGAAGAGTTCACTATGTGAATAAATTTAATCCCTGGAAAATTATTTGATTTCTTATGACCAACATTTTTTTTCTTCGTATAAAACCTGCAAAGATACTCTCTTAGCAAGCGTTCCCTTCACTCCCAACTTAATATCACTAACCAAATTATTTGTAATCTACCTGTAGTCGTTACCGGGCTCCAGTTGTCGAACAGTCACAGTGTTTCCTTTGGGCTCATACACCCTCAGTAGCTCCTGAAAGCGGACCAAAGAGTCGCTATCGTCATAAATAATAGTGAAACTCTTCCATTCACAATTTCTGACCAGATCCACGAACAACTGAAACACAAGAACCTTCCCTTAAATGGTTGTTATTTTAATACTCTCGCCACGATTGTAGCTCTATAAATATGACCGTAGTAAACCTCTGTTTCTAAAGTGGTTTCAGCTGACTTGGACCAATGGAATTTTGTGGGTCCTTTTTCACACTAAATAACTAACCTAATCTATGCACGTTATTCGTTTTTATTAAGATAATATTTAAGCTATGTATTGTAGATGAAAATAAAAAAGATTAAAGCTTCTTTCCATTGTTATTCACTTTATCCTTACGTTTGCAATGCCTAGCGCCTTCGAAACAGCCGAGTTTGTTGTGACATTTGGAAGACCTACTACTGTAAAAAAAAGATGTTTGGGTTGTTAGTTACCCTCGAGAATCAGGGTCAGCGGCAAATTGCCAAAGATACCCCTCCCTCTTTTAGTGGCCTTGAAACAAATATATGAACCAGGTTCATTTGGTGCTTAGTAACAAACCAACCATATATTTAAATAAACCAATGAAGGATCAAGGCCCAAAATATGATTTGGAAGGAATTTCAAGAGGTTTGGTGGGTGTCTGCTTGACGGTATTTGAAGTGATAATCAGCTATCATTATAAATATAAGAGTGTACTATGTTTTGGATTCAAACATAAGCTTTATAAGAGGTTCTCGACTCTCATGTCGAGCGTTGTATGCGAGGTAGTATTATAAGGACCTTAAGAAAACCACTGATATGAAGAACCATATCTTAACATTGAATTATATGCTATGGGAATAACAGTTCTTAAGCTTCAAACCACTAAAATAATATTTCATTTTAGAATTCTCTTCTCTTGTATTACATAAGCACGACTTTATCAGTTCAAAGAAGGTTATGTAACTTATATGGTTCTGAACATTTAATTTGATATAGGAATTTCGGCATTTCACGTAAAACGTCATTGAAATTGATATTTTCAAATTATAGGGGTTTTAATCCACTAGACTTGCGTTGATTTCTTTCCACTACGTTTTGGTAATAAATCCCGTCTAAATAGAATGTAATTCCTGGAAGTATGCAAAGAATCTCATCGCTACGATGGATGGCCCCCTTAAAAAGTATCTATACCAAACTCATGACCAGGGTTATTATTATATTGAAAAAAAAAGCCCCTAGTTACAGTTATTTCTGCCTTGCTTCGTAAGAATAAAAATCCCTACTCCAAAATATTTAATGTTTTTTAGCGGTCACGTAAAATCTACGGTTTCATTGAGAACTACAAACAATCGAATCCAAAAGTATGTTTGGTTATACCGAATGTTCGAGGTAAGTCCTCCTTCAAGAGACTAGTCTGGACAATCCTCAGTTTGTATAGCCTCCACCAGTGATACCAACTCACCCTGTTTAGAGTCTGCGGGTGTGGATGAAGATTGACTAAAAAGTCCTCCCTACGTTGCTTCAGATCCCAGCTTGTCTCTATGTGTGGGACATCCTTCACGTCACAGATGGACTGCACAGCGTCCGATGTTTCGTCGCTAGTAGGACCGAATATTCCAGCTACACCCGTGGAAAGTAGCCTGCACACTGTGATAAAACAAATTCCATCTTCAGGGGGAGCTTGCCACGTTGATATGCTATGAATTTATGTTAATCTGAAGTGTGTCAACCGAATACTCAAAAGTATATTACATTTTTCATATCAGCATGTTTCAAAACTATTCACAGTATGCTTGAGTATATTACACATACGACACTACTGGAAATCCCCGTGTCTGTGTATTGTGAAGCAAAAACACATTTGCCTGTATCTACACTTCTGTATTTTGAGCTCTCAAAATTCATCTTAAGTTATTGAGATAGGCAATAAATATGTAGGAAAGTATCAAACTTATTATATGTGTTGAAATCTCTTAGTTGATCGTGTATTTAGTTCTTGGAGACCAATACAAGAATGTTTAATACGTACAACTCATAAAATAGTTACAGTTGAACAAATTTTAATTGTTTTACTGTCATAGCCATGGATTTAATATTATAAAAATATATCAATGTCTTAATATGCCTGAAATTTTCAGGCATAAATAAGCTATTATCAACAACATTAAGCATTTAGTTCAAAGTACAAATATCCTTATGTTAGCCTAAGGGTAGTGATCCAAAAATGGGCCACCATGCCTTCTTTAATATTTCGCCAATCTCTGTCAAATAACTATCTTCTTATATAGTGAATAAGCTATATTCCACATCAATTGGGTTGGTGTGTCAAAAATTATCTCCAAAATGGGGTTTTCCTATGTTGTTTCTCATCCATTTATTCGAATCCTAGCACTGAAATTTTCAAGTTATTCTAATTAAATCATTAAAGTAACATAAACATTTAAAAAAGACCACATTTACATGGGGATCAAATCAATGATAAATGCAGTGTTAATAGCTTTGACCTCACCCAATGATCCTTTTAAGTGTGCTATAGCTTATCTATGATTCTTGAAATAATTGTTTTTTGATGGCTACATATTTGCCACTAGTTTGAGATATAGAACTCACCAATCTGAGAGACCCTGAAGCTGTCATCTGGAGGTACTCTTTCCACACGTGCCACGAGGCGGTGATAACTTAGTAGAGTGCGATCGTCATTAACAGCGTCGACACCGTACTGGAACACCAATTGCTGCTGGTGTTCCAAGGCATCGAACAGCCCACCTGTGGGAGACAGTCCACACAATTGGTGTTTAAAAAGTTAATCAAAGGGTCAAAAAATCTGATAGGTATTAATGGATTATAAACATAAAAACATTGCTTGACAAAAAATAGTTTTTATCGTGCAGATGTTCATAGGTGTCTGGTTGATTTGCAAATTTATAGACTGAACAACTGAAATACTTGTTGACTCCTTCCTATCCAATAGATTAAATATACAACCTTCTTATTCTCAACCAATCAATATTTTTGCTGATTTTTTTTATTATTTCAATACTCATTCATGTGATTATCCGAACGCAGAAACCTGAGTCATGTTCTATTGCAACCACTATTAAAATGTTGGCTCTCGCAAGTCCATCTGTAAACATTATCATCAGGGTTTGGTTAATTAGGCTTAAGTTAGGTTACATTCTTCATTTGCTTCCCTTAGTCATTTTCATTATCATCCGCTTATCTTATCTAGACATATACAGAGCCTATATGGAAAGGATGTACGATTAGTACAGTCGGGTAACAGTACATTAGTACTGCTTAATCTTTCCACAAACTGGGCTACGGGTCATGTAGCTCAAACATGCCATGGTTATTAACGTTGGTTGGAAATTTAAGTTGATTTTAAAAATAAAGCAATAGGTGATGTTGATCAATGTGATAATTTCATGTCATACTAAAGTTTCAGCATTCGCGTAGAAAGTGACTCTTACAATGTATTAATCATTTTGTTCACCTGGGCATGGATCCACTAAAGGATGCAAATACACTCCTCAAGATGCACCTTTTTTCCATTTATGTAATCTCTTTATTCAATGAACAAGAAACAAACTGGTGTCAAGAATCAAGCTAACGCCACCATTACGTCATCATTTGAGGTTATTTTTTTTTACCAATCTATGTGAATAACTTAATTGTAAAGTGAATCATACTTTGTTTAAAATACCTATGATAATGGCAGTAAATTTAAATATCACTAAACATTTTCTGTAGGCTAGATATTAAACTGTGTTTGGCAAATTTCTGAACGCTTTTTAAAATACAATATTATTTATTATAAAGTACATCTCTATAGTATTAGTTTCAAGCTTTCGTTGTACCAATAATTTTTTGTATAAAAACTTAAAAAGATTATCTTAAAACTATAACTACACGTGTATAGTGACGATATGTCTTTGAATTTATCGGAATACTAAACTTCTTCGAATCTGGAGATATACTCAACAGTTTGTTGTTAAATTTGATAATTTTTTCGTTTTATAATAACAAAGTAATGTCACAGCTTAAAGAATGTAAAATGCATCACAACCGTGTAAATAATGGCTTTGCTACCACTATAGCCTAGATCAAAACAAATCATAGTTGCAAGACGTATGTTATTTTAATTCCTTTATCATTACCAGGTGTACAGTTAATTAAGTGTATTCTCCTAGACATTACGATAATATGTTTGATTTGAAGGTGACCTGGCGGTCTAGGGGTAAGGTGTCAGACTTCCATGCTGGCGGCCGGGGTTCAATCCTCGGTCCGGGCAAAGATTTATCTGATTACCAAACCCTTCCTTCACCTCTGACAAGACATCTTTACAATCACCCTACCATTACACATTAGCGTAAGTGCGTATAACCCGAACGGGTAGTAAGACGCGGTGCTAATAATAATAATAGTTTCCATTTGAAACTATAAAATGGCTATATTCTTGAATGAGTACAAATTTCTACATCCATTACTGTTTACAGCCTGGGGCATTTATTTTTATTCAAGCCATATATTTTTCACTATCGGCTTGTTAAGACTATTTTAGCTTAATGTGACTTATAGTCTAACAGGCACAACATCCAGTCCCCGTCCATTAATTCATCACTGTGAAAGTATAAACCCACATTGGTTAGTGATTAATTTTTCGGCCACGACACTACCAACTGAACTAAGGTGTCGGATTAAATGAGTGCAAATAAAAGTTGCAATTTTTTTTTCTCTTAAACTGGTGACTGTTCTCTTTAGTGAATACGGATTTAGGCGCATCTTTCAAAGTTTCTTCAGCGTTTTTAATCGAATATATACCCGGAAGTGCTATATTATATTCAAGGAAATCGTTCTGAATATAAATATGCAACTCTTCTATTAAGATATAAAGATTCCAGTCACAGGCTTTAAATCAAGAATCCCAAATATTAAGCACTAAATGTTTCGCGTGTTTCTATATGCATGTTCTAAAGCTCTTTTTAAGTTTCATTTTAATCCTTTGGTTTTTATTTCCTTATTTTAGGAGGTTGTGTTATATATTCCACATTTATTTCCTAAAGAGTTTTTATATAATTAAATATAAGTTGAGTGATTGAACGGTAATGATGGATTTTATTTTAATTTTAATAATCAACTATTATCGTTTTTCCTCCTGCAAACACAGCAGAACAAAGAAAGGGCTGTGTTTCTATTTTCACTTTTAATGTGTTTGCCTCTTTTAAATTTTAATATCAACCTTTCTTGCATCTTGTTACAAGTATACATTCATAGATCAAAACTATTTATAGCTCAAATATATAATTACATTATAATAAAATTCAAATACAGCTTTGATATTAATAATATGAAAAGTAATTTTTGTGCTAAGTATAATTATATAGTAACTTAGATATATTAATATTATGTAAAATTTAACGAGATTCAACGTTTAAGCTTTGTTAGTGTGTACATCATAATATTAGTATTTTCAACTCTAAAGCAACATATGTTCACTTATTTCTGTTGGACTGTATTTATTTTAATTTTATGTCTTACTTTCTTTTGTATCGCACTAGGTCAACTAACCATGTTTTATTGCTTTTGATTTTATTAAAGTACCGAATAATATGATATTATACAATTTAACATGAATTTATAAAACTATATTTAATGCCAGCGAATATTGATTTAACGTAGTTTAAAAAAGATACTTTGATTAAATAAGATAGGCAACTTTAATCAAATTAAAAACCACTGATTTAAAAACAAGCGGTGTTTAACACAGTTTGTAACAATATTTGAGGGAGTTATTTGTATGGACGTGGAAGTTAAGAGAAGTTTTAATTATTGTATTTTATTGACACAATGTCTGTGATGGAATTCAGCCAGGTTTCGAAAGCTCAGCACATTAGAAGTGAATGTATTATTTTTGTTTAGCTCACTGTCAGAAATGTTTATGTGACTGGTGGTAAAGGAAATGTAGAGAGAGCACTTTGGCAACAGTTCTGACCATCCTTACACCCACACCAGACAGACACTACAACAAAACTAGCCTTAACTACACAGTTTACTACTGAGAAGGAGCTTAAGTTTCTGCCAGGGAACAACGCAGATATAAATACTGTATTTCTCAAGTGTTGAGATTACATTTTTTTATAGATAGTTTAGATATAAGAAACATAGCTGAGCAGCCTATGGTGGACTTTTTGAATAATTGTTGCAGCATTTCCACAAATAAAGTTTGGGAAATTCCATTTTGGCCAAGAGCAATAATTTATGTCGAAAGAAGATAAATATTACTATTAAAAACTCTATTGTAAAAATTTGCAAGGAAAAAAGTTTTATAAAAGATCGATTTTGTTTAATTAAGCCCACTAGGGTGGACGCGCAGTCTATGTTGTCTCTCTAGAAATAGACTAACCTGCCAAAGATGAGGAAATCGTGGTTCTACCCTACTTGGGTGTACTGAGGGTGTTTTTTACTAAATTCTTTTCCACTCTCTCCAAGCAAATATGGGTACACTGAACCTAAATTTAACCTTCATCCTTCTTTACCCATTAGAATAATTAGTACACAAGCGTATGGCCCGAATGGGTAGTATGACATGATGATGAAGATATACATATATATATTTACATTATTATTTTGATTTGAATTCTATATCTTAAATTTTAATAATGAACTTTATAAATTATATAAAGAATATATATATATATATATATGGGGGGAAAATTGAAAAATGTGTCTTATTTCTTTAATGACTGGTCTACTCCTAATAAATTGTAAGTTTTGTAAGACCTGATATTTGTTTGGTTGATATTATAATTTATTTTCTTGACTAGATAAGATTTCCAAGGTTGATTGCTACCTATTGCAAATATATTGTTTGTTTGTTTGTTTGTTTAGCACCACGTCTTACTACCTGTTCAGGTTGTACGCATATTTAGAGGCCTTCTAAAAACGCTAATGAGCTAGGGATAAAATTGGTTGAACTTTAGCTTAAATATACCCGCAATTGCGTTGAGGGACCATGGAAAACCATTAAAGTAACTGAATGAGGATAAACAGGACGTAAATTAAGACTCTAGGGGAATTTTCTTTACGAGGGTAGTGGGGGAGGGGGTGAATCAAAGCTGTGTCCAGAATTAAATTCATGGGAGAGGGATGGGGGTTAGGGGGCACATATTCATGAAAACTAGAGGTGAAGACAATTTATGATTAATAAATGCCTGTAGGGGCATAAAAAAATATGAGTCGGATGCATTTAAGAGTTCTAAATTTTCTTTCAGGTTAGTATCTGCTAATCACTTACCCCACCACCTCCTCTTTGTAATCAACCCTCTATATACTTCTGTTAAAACATACTCACTAAAAAAAACTTAAGTTAACAATTATTCACATATATGCTACATTTGCATAAAATTATTATTTAGGCATACTTACTCTAAATTTCAATAATAAATCATCCACAACTACGTGAGTCAATTCTAAATAAACCTAATTAAAAAAATTCGTCTTAGATATTTTTATCAAGTTGTAAAATGTAAACAATTTATTCTTGTTCAAAGAAACCTTGTAGTTTCAAATTCTAGAGAGACATGTTGAAGCTTTAATGGTTTATATTATAGCTTTCTGAATCCCAAACAAAGTTTTGATTGTTTTGATTTATTGTCTAATTCAGTTGTTTGTTTATAACGTCTTATAATATAATTGCTTGTGTATTTAAATTATTATAGTTAAGGTGGGAGTGTGGGGAACGAGAGAAAAGGCCAGTGATTTAAAAAAAAAAAATGTGCATAGCAAACTTTTTTGAGAATCAAATAGTTAAAGCTATTATTTATGCTTTTAGTGATGATTACTCCATATATATATATATATATATCCATATTGCATCATAGAATATGCCTTAAAAATATGAGTGAAGAATGACCAAGAGCATGGGACGACTCCTGGATAGCTCAGTGGTGAGAGCATCGACGTATTAATCCAAAGGTTCTGGGTTCAATTTCCGTGTTCAGGTGTCATTTTTCAATTTTCATAATATGAAAACCTTTTTGGCAAAATAAATCTAACATTACTCCAGTGCAAAAATAAAGTATAATTTTCTTCACATTATGACAACAGTTGTTGAATATTTGTTATGAGCATTAAGTCATTGGATGGTAAACTTTTTAAATGAAGATAAAAACTTGTCATTAGATCCCAGGACACCCCTCACAGGTATTAAACACCTGTTGTGATCATTATATGGAGAAAATTAAACTGGAGAAATATTTGATTTATTTTTACCAATTTTGTTTATATTAAAACTGCAAAAATATTGCTCTTATCTTGTGTTTCCCACACTCTCACCTAAATAAATAATATATTTTAGCCAGTTTATTCATTTATTATATAAGATCAAATTAAATCATCTCAACATATATTTCATTAGAAATATTAACTACAATTATCCAACCTATATTTAATGCATTCATTAAAGACTTGTAACATATTAATAATAATAATCCACCCAAAATAATTGTGTCCACGTTATATGTGAAGTTTTAACGAACATTTTTAATGTTGATTTTAAACTAAGGGTTTGAATCCCAGCTGGATACACTGGGAAGAGTTTCCCACAAACAATTTTTTCCCCATAATTACTTCAGCCAAATGCGGGTACACTTTCTATAAGCTATCACCCTCATCGCCAACTCATATATTAAACAGTAGAATGCCTATGCAAAGCATACATATTACAAAAAATGAATTAGTTACATTTACGCCTATTAAATTTATCCAGGCAACTCCTCGTATTTAACTATGACGGTAGAAGTAATGCATTTTAAGAAAATTTTGAAAATGATCGAAGTGTTGTTATATATTAATAACATTTCTTGTTTTTATAATTTTAAATATACAATTTAATAGCTCAGGGCTGCTTCATATATTATACAATTTGTAAAAAATTCTTTTTAAGTGCAGTTTTGTTTTACTTTATTTTTTATTTTTCCTTGTCTACTATCATACCTATAGTGAACTTCAAAAACGTTAAATTGGATTATGGTCTGCCTTAATCTGAATACTTACTGTACTTACTTACTACATGACATTATAAACTCAGAAGTTCTTTGTGCACTTACCAAAGTATACCACTAATTCCTATCTAGAGCTAGTTATATCCAGTCCACCTCATAACATCCTATACCTATCTTGAGCCAGTTGTATCCAGTCCACCTCATAACATCCTATACCTATATTGAGCCAGTTGTATCCAGTCCACCTCATAACATCCTATACCTATCTTGAGCCAGTTGTATCCAATCTACCTCATAACATCCTATACCTATCTTGAGCCAGTTGTATCCAGTCCACCTCATAACATCCTATACCTATCTTGAGCCAGTTGTATCCAGTCCACCTCATAACATCCTATACCTATCTTGAGCCAGTTGTATCCAGTCCACCTCATAACATCCTATACCTATCTTGAGCCAGTTGTATCCAGTCCACCTCATAACATCCTATACCTATCTTGAGCCAGTTCTATCCAGTCCACCTCATAACTATCCTATACCTATCTTGAGCCAGTTGTATCCAGTCCACCTCATAACATCCTATACCTATCTTGAGCCAGTTGTATCCAGTCCACCTTATTACATCCTATACCTATCTTGAGGTAGTTCTATTCAGTCCCCCTCATTACACCTTATACCTATATTGAGCTATTTATGGAGGTCTAAGTTCGAATCCCAACCAGGTGAACTGGGTCTGGTTTTTTATATACGATTTAGTGCTGTGGTTTTACAATCCCCTCTCTATATTCATTCGGCTACATACAGCCTACTTCATCAACTTTCCTCATTAAATTAATCCATTAAAAACCATGGTTTTAAACATACTAATTGAAAATAGTCTTCTTTAAATGTTGTACCTGCTGTTTTTCTCACCTATTTGGATCTCACGGGGAAGGGCCAGATTCAAAACCCATGAAGACCCCAACAAGAGAATAAACATAAACTTCCTCATCTTTCATGGACAGTTTTCATCCATTTTGATGTGGCCTGCAAAAAAAAAAAAAAACCGCTAATGAAAAACGGCCATAATCATTTTCATGTTAGTATACAATTATTTTCAAAACTATACTACGGTATATGAACAAGTATTTTCCAAACAATACGTTATTACAACAAAATGGGCCACAACATAATACATGACACTCAACATTAGTAAAATCATTTTAGCGTCAGGAATGATAGGTTTACTATTTTAAAACCCCTAAAATAATTTACTAAACTAATTTAGATACCTTCATAATAACGACCATATATCAAATATCCCAACATAATATTAAACATGACTAAATATTAACATTATAACGAGCCCTTAACTATATACAATACACAATTCGTAAGTTAAACTCACATGAACGCATTAAATTTCATGAACGTTAAAAAATTATTTAAATACGAAATAAAAACATATTTACTATTCTACCATAAATAGTTAAATGAACTTAGCATAATATTAAGTTAATACATATTTAGAGTTCTATAATATGACGGTTCGAATAAGACCTCATTGATATTATAATTCATAAATAAATAATATATAAAAGATTAAATCCTTTAACTTTTAAGATATTTGCCGTTGCGTCTAACCTCAACTTCTCTTTCGTTTCACCAGCAGATGCTGTGATTTAAGTTTGGCAATAGAGTTTAGAAATACCTGTACACATACATAATATAGAACACACTATGTTTCATTGTTTACAAACGAAAGAAAATTACATTTATTTATCAACTAGAAGAAGCACTCTGCGTTATCCCGGGCACCGATTTTCTTTAGCTCAAACAGACAGAAAAAAAAATCATAACATTTTATTTTTTCCAAACCAGTTTTAAATTAATTTAAAAAAATCTATTCCAAATTTTAAAATTCCGGCTTCGTGGTGAATATGTTTGTAAACAAGGGCACGAATTTTAAAATTTCAGACCTCTGCGTCTGATATATATCTCGTCATGATCATGTGAGATAGACAAACAAAAGCGTCATTTTATTTATAAGCCTATAGATTGTCACTGCTTATATTTATTTAATTTGTTTGTTCTCCATTGTTCTCTCGATAAGATAAACATACATTTATTTATGTTTAGCCTTGGCTATAAACTGTTTATTATATGTATAGATAATCATGTGTGTGTTAATTTTGATCCCGCCCACCTAGCTTTCTCAATATACTATCTTCAGGTGAATATGTTTGTAGACCCCTGGCTTAGAGTCTGAACATTTGACCACTGAAGTGGTCTTAGATGAGTTTCAGACGTCTAGAAACCCCGCATAATTTAAAAAGTAATTTTATATTTCAAGATATTATCCTCGTCAAAGTGGTATCGAAATTAGTAAAAATGTACAAATACGACAATGAAGCTTATAACTAAAAATTGTATAATAAAAACAATCTTGGACGTTTTAAATCAGCTGGTATCAACAATATTACACACGAAATAGATAACAATTTTTTGGGTGACAGTAAATGGCTAAAAACATTAATCACACCCTTTTAAAACAAATATGACTTATGAATAGGGGCGTAACCAACAATTTTGAGATATTTTATAATTGTTTTAGTGGGTTTGAAAATCCAGAACTGCCATGCCTATGATAATAACTCAGAAAAGGGATTATTTCCTCAAAGTGGGTGTTACCCTTGACTACTGTCAGTTAGTTGTAAGCTGTATCTTCTTGCCTGATAACTACATTCAAACCTCCGTCTCTATAGTTACTGTGTACTTGGGAATGGCCAGTGTAACACCTGTAAGCCAGCCCT